>CM041214.1:25997340-26159664 GCA_023065735.1 Coffea humblotiana
TTTACCGAGACTGCACGAGCGCGACTGTGCACCCGCGAGAAACCTTTAAAAGCTTGAATGAATCTTTCTTTTTACCCAACCTTCATACATTTGTTAAACTTGTTTATTCATGAACTTTTACTGCATTTTGGGCCTAAAGCTTAGGGTGAATTGATTGGAGTTAGTCACTCACTTAGGCACCTAATGAGCTCATTTTGCTTGGAATTAGACCGAATCGCTAACGTTTTCACTCGTTGCCCTAGGAGGGGGAAACGGTGGTGCACGAAACCGCGCGACTTGACGTGACTGCCACTTTGCTTATCGGGTGAGTGTTCCACTACCTGTTACCTGCTTATGTGAACTAACTGATTGGTTGAACTGCCACTGCTTGAGCCAAACCTTGTTTTAATGAAATGGAGACGAGTGTGTACTTTATCGCACTCGGTCTTCCCATTTTTCACTGTGGCTCTAATTACTGTTATTATGAGATATAATCTCTTTATATGTGACTGCATGAGATATGAATTCTCTATATGTGACTGTACTTGAGTTGTTTGGGTGATACCCCATCAACTACTGCTACTGTTTGGGTACCCAACCTCATAGGTGAGTCGGTTGGATCGAGCCAGCAAGGGCTTGGTCGAGACGACCGATAAACCTGGGGACTGTCTACTGTTCACTGGAAACTGGTATACTCGAGTATTACCGAACCACTGCCTTGGAGTGCGGGCCCGGTAGGGGGTTGATTGGTGGACGGAGATGATAGAAAGTGGTGTTCTACGGACGGTGTACTCCTTAAATGCAAATGTTGACGGAGAGTCAACGGACCCCGGTATGAACAAGCTGAGGGGAGTTTGGCTTTTGAAAGCCACCTGTATCCTTAAATTGAATTGTGATTTAATAAGTATGGCTTATTCGGTTAATTTATCCTCTTATTTGACTATGTGCTTACTGTCTTATTTGGAACCTCACTGGGCAATAGCTCACCCCATTCCCTTTGTTCTCCTTAACAGGTTTGGGACGGGCTTTTGGGGCAAGAACTTTCTTAGCTTGTGTTATTTAAGCTTGTAACCCGTTGTTTAAGAGATTTCCTTTTTGTAGCTCTTGTAAGTTTGATTTTATCAGTTTGACCTGTGTTATGACACTGTAGTAGGCTTGGCAATTGTACCGTTTGCTTAAAGGTTCTACTGAATGTTTTGAGTTACTAGTTCTCTGATCGACCGAGTCCTGGCGAGAGCTGGGCAGGCAGTCCGCTGATACCCTAGGGTTCGCCCTAGGGAGAGGTGGGGCTGTCACACATAGAACCGCCATACTCTGTTCTGATAACAATATAGGATAAACATTTTTGTTTTGGCAACTTATTTTGTTTATTGGTTCTGGACTATCATAATTTATGTGGTCATTTGTTCAAATGGGAGAATGTTTGGAATATTAGTGTGGTTTACATGACCACATGATATTGTTCAAATATTTTTAAATTATCTCACTAATTTATGGGATAAATAACTACGTAAATAGATTTATGTTGATAGTTACAGAATCCTAAGAATAGACAAATTAGAGGAAGTAGGAAGTCTCATATTCGTTGTATGTAGGCGTATTATATTTATCGTGATATTTTATATGATAATTACAGCATTATTAAGATATATCTTATCATTATGTTTACAAATAAAGTATGATAAGAATATTAGAATCTATCATTATTTCATGATGGGAGGGATTGTAACTTTATAAATACTCTAGGGCTCTTGATCCCTCTCACCACTCTAACATACGTTATTTTCACCAATCACTAAAATAATATAAGATAGAGTTAGGTGAGGAAAAACTAGATAACATAAGGTTTATAGTTTACAACCTTGGTGATTGAAAGATTTGGTGATAAAGAGTTGTGAAATTCTTCTCCAAAATATCTTCAATGTCTCAAGGTATGCCAATCTAGAATTGATTTCTAAATTTTAATTTACAAATCATACTAAAAATTCTGTTCTTTATGTCTAATATTGCAGACTAGTTGGCCAAGTTTTTACCAAGACTAGAGTAGTTAATATTCTTACTAAGTTCCAGAAGGGCTCGAGACCCATGAATTACAAAAGACCATCAATATTAGTAGCAGGGCGCAGGACAACTGTCCATTTGTAATTAAGGGATGATAGTAAATGGAACTTCACCTGCTATATCCTAAGTAAAATATTTTATGTTGATCAATCGGTGGTCAAAAAGATTCTTAGAATTCTCTCACCATTAGGTTTAGGTTTGAATTTTGAACCTAACAGATGGGGGTAATATTGTGACACACCCACCTCTCCCTAGAACGAGTTCTAGGGTATTAGCGGGGCGTCTGCCCAACTCTCGTTAGGACTCACACACTCATTCTAATTTAATAGAGATCTATGAATCAACCATAAATTTAGAATTAAAGGAATACTTTGAATATATAAGTCAAATTCTTCTAAGGCTGCCATCTACTATGACAATCCAAAATCCCAAATATAACAAAGTTTACACTTCAATTGTCTCAAATGTCATACAAGATATCTACTAGGTTCAACTAAAAATCGCTAGTCTAGAACTTTCCCAACTTCCACTTCCAAAACCTATTAAGGGAATAACAATTTAGGGTGAGCCAACGCGCAGTGAGGCCAAGAAAATTTAAGCAAGCATAGCAACACGAATCAAATTAAATAGCTATACTCAAAAAGCGACTGAACATTGAATTTCATATAAGTGAGGTAAGTAGAAAATAAAACCACAAGTAGAAAGGATACAGGAGTTCTCACGAGTTATTCCTACGTCACGGCCGGTTTAAGTCATCTTTGGTTGACCCTTCGTCAATTCAAGTAGCAACATGTCCATAGAGCTCCACTTATTTCCTCCATCTACCATATCACACTCTCAGATCTTAGAACCAAACAAGCACGAGGTGGCAATACTATTCGAATATGCCAAGCAAAATCTCAAAAATATCAAATTATAAAATTTCTCAAGATTCACCAAACTTCTCAACCAAGCTCTTGCCCTTCGAGTTACGAGATTAACCAATGGGTTGGGGCGTCCCCACAAGTATAATTGGTCGATAAGACAATGCTCCAATCGATTTAGAATCGATCATAGCACTGAGTAGGGATGAGAGGTATTCCCACCCGAATAGGGTGTGGTACATGTTGCCGCTCAGTGCTCACAAGTTAAAAGCATGTTTTGCAAATCACACAAATTCATATAATAAGTAGTGAGTATTCAAGAGGGAGAGGACGAGAGCGATAAAGTACACTCTCGTCTCGGCAAGTTTACAAATCACAAGAATCACATAGCACTTGTACAAGTATCATTTCAATCAAAGCAACATGAAGCATGCACTTGACACTCACCAAAGTCAAGAGTAAAGCGAGAGCAAAAGCAAGAGGTCAAACAAACTCTTCGGTGTCCACGTGATCACCTGAGACATGCACAATTACGATTACCTAGGTATTCGACCAAAACTAATAAAAAAATCCCCTTGGTACCCACACTCAAGAATCTCAAACTCAAGTCAAATTAAAAGATAATCTTTTCACTTAATCATTGAAATAATACTCAAGGAGGACTCAAAAGTTCCATTTTTTGAGTCAAGTCGTAGCAAGAACTTTCAATTTCAAAAGAGGAGTACAACGCTTAATTTTTGGCACGGAAAATCGAGGAAGGAAAAAATGTTTTCATCTTAAAACTTCTAATTCTATACCCAAGTTTTGGAATATAAATGAGCGTTCACATTTTCTAAAACTTATGAATCTCAAAAATCCATCAAAAGCGTTACTTATTTCATAAAAAATTTAGAGCTAAAAATTCCAAGTTTCAAATATGAAATTAGTGAAATTCCTCAAGAATTATTCTATCTAAAACGCTCAATTTATGATTCATTTTCACGGAAATCGAGGGTATAAGATTAGGAGGTGAAAAATCTTATTTCAGACCCAAAGAAAACCAACTAGTTTTGCTTGAAACTTGGCCAACTTCCAAACAATCAAGCTTTCCAATCCAAGTCAAGAGAAATCTCATGTACTCGGCAAAATCCATTTTTCAAGTATGAAATGGGTGCAAATAATAAAAAAGGTTAGACTTGAACCCAGAAAGTTTCCAAATCACTTTTGAGCTTTTATTACTTTATAAGGAGAATTTCAGTTTTTGTAACGTTCTTTGAAAAATCATAACTTGAGTTCCATAAGTCCAAAAATCGCAAATCCTATACCGTTGGAAAATAAACTCAATGAACTCTGTAGAAGACACTTCTACCAAATTCAAATCAGAAACTAGTCAAATTTTAGTTCCAAATTGCTGCTTCAGTGACAACAGGGCAAAATAGTCTTGAATTTCAGTGAATTTTGAAAATTTATCAAAATTCATAGGAATCGAACTAGTTCCTGAAATTTATACCACTGAAAGAACTTCAAATCTAGTTTCAACCGCAACAAACGGAACTCAATTTAAATTTTTCTACACTAAGATACAACAGTTTTTTGAAAGCTGGTTTTTGAAACCTGAAACATGAAAATTCCAGCAGACCTACTTGTGAAACCTTTCTCTTTTCCTTTCGTTTAAAACCAGTTTAAATGCTCCGATCAAGGTGCATCTAAGGCCATCATTTTAGCAAGATTTTAGGTCAAGAAGAGGCTCCCAAAACTGAAATTTTCTGCTCAACTTTCGGCCATGATTATGGCCTCAAAACTAGAATTTTTTGAGCTCCAAGTTGGAGCTAAATTTGGGACTTTTAAAACCAGAAATTTTAGTACATGGTTGGAGTTAAAATGAAGCTCTAAAATCTGAAATTTTGTCCTTAAAGTCTCGCCAACAGTAGGCTTTAAAACCTGAAATTTTAGCTATCATTTTCAACCAAAATAATGGCTCAAAAACTGAAATTTTAGCCTCAATATTCGGCCAACTAGTGGCCTTGAAAAACTGAAATTTCTCTTGCATTTTTCGGTCAATAAGGAAGGTGCCAAAACTGAAATTCTTCCACCAAGATTCAAGCATTATAACTCACTTTTCATGCCACCAAAACAACCAACAAAGCAAGTCAATATTAACCAACAAAACCCTAATCTTGCAAGCTAGTAAAGAGGTAAAAATCAAGCCATCAAACAAGCCAAGAATCCATGCTATATCACATGATCATCCAACCAAATAAAGCATACCATCCCTCAAGGCATCTTCCTAAGAGCAAGTCAAGAAAGCAAGAAAATTCTCAAGGCATGTTACCTAATGTCAAATTTCATAGAACCCTTCAACAACCCCAAGTGTATCTAACCAAAATTTAGCTACTGGATGAAAGAAAGATTGGAGCTTGGATAGGCTACCTTCTTCCAAGGATAGCAAGTAAGGTCTGAAGAAACCAAGCATTAAACCTCCAAAAATCTTCCCTCCACCAAGTCTTCGACCAATCTTGAAGATGACTCAAGGTGTGAGAAAGGTTGGAAGCAAGATTAGTGAGCAAGATTGAGAGGAAGAAGATGAAATTTTTCTTGGCAAACGGAGGGGAGAGGTTCGGCCAAAGGGAGAGAAGGAGAGAGTGTGTTTTGTGTGAAGTGAAATAGTGAAAGAGAGAAGTGACATAAAGTTAACTTTATGGTGCAAAAGTCAACATTTGAATAGTGGTTCATTAATGCTCCTAATTGAGTTTAACTCAAATCACTCACCTCTAATCTTTCAATTAACTTTTTTTAGTCTACAATTGATCATTCTTAACTCTCTAAGACCATTGTACTCTCAGACTAAATATTGGCTCGAAAAGTGTGTTTTCTCAAATTTTTCACTAATTGGCGATAGAAAAATCAAGTTTAAGAGCAAACATGTTTTTAAAAAAATAAAATGAGACAATGTACAATGCAGATGCAATTTAAATGAATGAAATAATTTAATTGGGGCAAATGAATAAATAAATAAATAGATAAGTCAGTAAAAGAGAATTTCGAGTCCTCACAAATATGGATGTGAAGAGGGGTGGGAGGATAAAAAAATAAAATGTCTGTGAATTTTTTTGAACTTAATTCACCAAATCAGAGATCAGTTGTAATATAGTGGTTTAGATGATTTAACTACTTATTTTACGTTGTAATATGGTATAAAATGTGAACTTGATAATAATGACAGTCTCACATGTATGCTTCGCAATACGTTTGCACTTCATTAGTTCCTTGTTAACTATGACCAATTGAATCAAAAAAAATGATTGGACAAAGAGCACTATTTAGATAGGTATAAAGTCATTATAGTTGAAGATATTTCAAGTATTTTGCATCAGTCGCAAATTTATGATGCACACATTCAATATTTTTCTATTTTTTTTTATACTTCTATCTTTCACTTTTCTTGGAAATCAGGCTAAATAGAAAAATTTTGTTTTTCTTGTCCAATTGACTCCTTGGTGAAAGCTTTGGTTTCGAGTTTACGTTTGAAATGAAGATTATTTGAAACAATTCGTTTTTTACTATAATTATTTCTAATATGATATTTGTGAAGTAAAAATATAGCTAAAAATATAAAAATACAGTAGAGAAACATGTTTGGAGGATCTCCAAAAAGAGAAAATTTTAAATACTTTCTATCCAAACAATGTTTGTGAAAGATGCACAATAGACGGGAAGATGATCTACATCTATATTATGTATAAAATGAGAGGAAGGGGATTGGGATAAACATCTTTTGTCACTTTTTAAACTTATATTTTTCTTATTCTTAAAAAACTAAGTTTATCCTGATTATCTAAATATATATAACTAAAATAATTTTCAGTGCAACTATCAATAGGCATAATTACCAAAATAACTATCAATTCAATAAAGAAAATTTCATAAAAAGTAATTTATTCTTCAATTACACACACATGGGTGTGTGCTTGACACTTGTTAAGATAACTATTGTTGTGTCTTGACTCAATCAACCTATCCTGGAAAAGAAATAAATTTAGTAGTTCTCACATTTACGTGGCTTTTAGTTACCGTTTAGTTTTGAGGTTAAGTCAAAAGAAAATGACCTAATCTTAAGCATAAGTTATGTATATAGCCTTTCGAGTTGAATTAAAAAAAATGGAATTGTCAAAAAAATACTATTATAATGTTGAGGATGTGATCTAAAGAGCAAATAGTTTAGTAACAAAAAAAATACTCCCTTTGTGACAATTTGATAGTCTTGTTTTTCTTTTTCATTCGTTCCAAATTATAGTTCACCTTCTAATTTAAAAATATAGTTATTTTTAATTTCTTTAAAATATCCTTATTTAATATACTTTGTTACTCATAAACATAGTCTATCTTATTTAATGCAGTTAACTTTTTCACTAATAATTACTTTGATACATGTCATGAAGGGTGCAATATACCATCATTATTGTTATTGTAATTAATATAAAAGTATAGTAATTGGTGATAGTTCTAATATTGATGTATGGGTATTAAGAAATATTAGACTAGATTTAATTTTTCAATAAAGTTAACTAATTCTTCTTAAACTATGTGCTAAAAAGACCAATACTATTAAAGTTGGACAGATTGGGTATGACATCAATAATTTAGTGCCCATCAAGGATATTTCTCCTTTTAATTTTCAGTTATATTTATTTGTTTGTTCCCAGCAGCGTGGACCTACAATTATTAAATGATAGTAGGATAAATTAAGATAATGAGAATTGCTCAATTGCCAAGTGCAACTTGGTAAGTCGGTGTGGAAAGACGTGGAAAGTGCAAACACACGGCTGAAGCTTCCATTTGTATCAAGCTTTCAAAATTTTCACTTAACCCCACAACACTTTTTAGGATCCTAATTTTCTCCTCAATAGAGTCCAAAATGATAAATTGGTGCAAGATTTAACTGTAGCACATAATAACGTCCTAAATAAATTTTAAACATCTTAAAAAAAATTCTCAAAAATAAATTTAAAGTAATTCCACCAATGGAAGAAAGTCATGAAATTTAGGGGGATTATAAATTGGGTCATTCGACTTCTCAAAATAAATTAACCTCTGCCTTTTGTTTCCTTTAGCTCTTTTATCACATTAAATCTAAGATACTTTGTTGTTTTCGATGTTTTGTCTTAGGCACATTGTTCAAGAAATGGATTTAAATTCTTTTTGGCCTCTCTCTTTATCCTTTTGCTTTTATTCCAATAGCTTTTTTTTTTTTAAATGTTACTGAATATAACGTCATTTCATTTGATCTACTTTAACATTGGCCTTCAATTGTTTCTATGCTACTACAGTGTTTCGAATTAACAATTCCAATGGATTTGAATTTGGAATTTACTCAAATTCACATGATGGGAAGACCATATTTTTATTCATTATAAGTCTATTGCTTTTCCTCTTCTTTTTTGGCACTACATTTTGTTAAATCAAATAAAAGTAATTTATGAATTTGTTGCCATTGAAATTTTATCATTCAATATGATGTAATTTTGGATTGCACAAGAACCACAAGTAGGTGAATTTAATAATAGTTTTTTATTTTTTTTGGAGGATATCTACCTTTTTATAAGTAGGTGATTAACTGGATGCAATTTTTAATTTGTCTTTTGATAGTTATGCAAGTTGAAAATACTTAACGCAAGTGGTGCGGTATACGAAGGTTTATGCGATGCTTCTTTTTATGTTTCCAAAATTTGCTTATCGTTGATAACTTGATGTATTAAGCTATTCAAGAAGCAAGAAAGAGTTTCTTCTGGCACCAGATTCATTGGACTTTTTTTTTAGAATTCAAATCATATTAAGGGGGCAATTTGTTTTCTAGATTTACATTTTTTGGATTTCAAAAAATATTTATAAAAGATTATTATCAAATATGTCTTTAAATTTCTTCCAATTTAACTAATTGAGCATTAACAAGTGAAAATCAATAACTACAAATTTCATGGCTGTGGCTTTTTAGTTAATGCAACCTTCATGATTCATTTGCCAACGTTGTAGAAGCAAAATGATTGTTTGGACCTTCTCAAGATAAATACTTAGAGCTTTATCTTTTTTGTTCATGTTACTACAAGAACTATAATGTCCAAATTTACAATTGCAACTCTTTGCAATTGTGATTTTTTCCTTGTTATCATTGCACCTGTTCAATTTGTCTCCACACGGATAGGATTCGCCCAACTTAATTTGCGATTAAGCTCGTAGGATAGGAAAATGAGGAAACAAAATATGACTTTCTTTAATTCCCTTGAATTGGAGAATGGATGAGATTGATTTATAATTATTAAATTATAAGGACAAATATATTATTTCTTTAATTTTGGTAAATTAGAGGATGGACATCCTAAATCTTTCGTTACAGGAATATTTTAGATGCCCAAAAATAATATTTTGGGAAGAAGAAAATAATTTGGAAAACAAAGAGAAGAGAAGAAAAAAGAAAAATAAAATCAGGCATAATAGAGAGGAGTTTTTGTCTTGAAGAAAGTTAAGTGACACAAAACAAAGGTTAAGAGGTAAACTTGAGAATTAGAAAATGCCTTTGGGGGATAAATTATAATTAACTCAAACAGTAATTAGGCGAAGTAATCAAGACAACTATGTGGTCACTGACCAGATAAAATTCAAAAAATCTCTGTCCAACAAATTTTCGATTTGTTCAAAGGATGGTAGGGTCCTTAAATTAATAGTAAATCTGTAACAAGATTAGTCAATGGTGATTAAGTGCATATGTAGACCTCCCACTTAAAAAAAAAAAAGAAAAAAGAAAGTGCATATTTTTGCACCAGTAGCATTTTGTCCTAATCGTCAATTGAAGTTACTATCTTTTGGTCCCTTGCACCGGATAAGTAGGAAGACTATGTGGCTTAAGATTGTGAAGGGAAAATTCCCTGTGGCAAATAGAGTTAACCATACGATATAGATGACCATACCGGGGCTTAATTGTATCCCCTAACGGCCTTAATTGTATAATCAACAAGTTAAAGCTAGAGAAATACAACACTTCAATTATCTTCTTCAATGTGTTAAGCCCTTGCAGTAGAGCAAATAGAGTTAAAAGGGTTGTCCTAAATTCTTCCAATCTGCACTAAAAATGTTAAAAATGATTTCTTAACTAGTTTTTCCTTTGAATGAATCTTACTGGAGCAGTACAGCAGAATACCTTAAGGGATACATTATCAACATTTTTCTATCAATCTAGTTTTACACCTTTGATTTCCAATCTTACTAGAACATCATTGTACTATCAAACTAGAAGAGACATTTTTTGCATCTGGAAAATGTGATACAAAAGCATCTGGTCACTTGATTACAAACATTCAACAAGAAATTTGCTTTCAGCTATGGCATCAACCAAATAAAAAACTAAAGCAATATAACATGGCCACTGCTGGATCTAGTAGTACTAATTTTGGCACTAAAAAATAATTCCTGCTGGTAGTTATAGTCCTAAAGATACTAGTAGTACTCAAAACAAATCCAGTCACAAAACATTGCGCATTTACACGAGCAGAACCAGACAACTTAGATGGCATGCTTTTCAATTTCTTCTGTATATAGTGATGATGAAAGTTCGAGAGCCCCTGATCAGTTCGAATACACAAACATCTCCAACCACTAGGTTGTTATCCAGCACAAACTTCTCCCAACCATGTGTAATTTTTGCATTGTTTGGTATAAAGAAAACACATGACAGGCCATGTTTTTGTCCCCTCTGAGACACGAAGGTCCAAATTGGCAGTGTTTGTCTTCGGTCAGATGCTTCAAGGCAAAGCTCAGTCGAAGGCTCTGCAAAACAGAGAAACGTAGGTCAATAGTAGCATCCACTAAATGCGGCAAGCCATTAGGGAGTTTACTAGAGCAGCTAAAGCATGATAGCTCGCTAAATTACCAAAGCGCATCTGCTAGTAACATAGGATGGCTGCATGAAACGAATGAAGAAGGGATTCTCAGAATGTGAAAGCCTCTGCTCTTTTGGTATGACAAAAACTTGTCTTTGTCAATCACTGTTTTAATTTTGGGATTGGAAGATTGAGTACTGGGCGTTGTTTTAAAGCTTTTCTTCTGCAGACATATCAAGCTAATTAGCATTGACATCAACATTAATCAAACTAGATCATTAGTATATCATTAAGGAAGTACAGATGAAAAAAGTAGTTTTACTTGTAGTGGCTCTCTGAGATGGATTGACATTTGCATCGAACTTTTCAACATTCTCCTTCTTTATGTAAGCAGGAAGCTTTTTCTCACCAATCTGAGCTGACCTTTCCCCCCTGTTTGGCATGGCAATGCTGCAGCTGGAATCTCCTCCAAGATTTCAATGGAATCATCATCAGATGCTTTTTCCATTTGATCTGAAATTCCCGCATTGGGCTTGGTCTCCTCCTCCCTTGGCAGCCGGTCCTCCATTACCATGTATAAGTCCACTGTCCTGAGTGGCTTCTAAAGGAACTCAATTTCTGAAGGCAGTTAGATCGAATATTATAACATTGAAGAGGGATTTCTCATCGTATCTGAACACCAAGAAATAGGCATTGCTCAATGGAATAATACTGCTGCAAAATCCTTCCACCCTTTATCCAGCCAAGTCCCAGCGTCAGTCTGAAGCAAGTCTACTGGCCATGAAGCTCCATTAGGAACCTTCAACCACAACAACCTTCTCCAAACTATCTCCGTGTTTTTCTCATAAATGCAGTTGGAATTTTCTAATATTTCCAATCATCAGCAACAGAAATTTATTACGAGTTAATATCAGTGAAAGATTATAATGTGCTAAATATTTGGTAATACTTGGTACCATAGACCAGCAATAGCTACTTACTATGGCCTTGGTCCGCAGGAGCAAGCACAACTTTGAAGAAATGTGGAGACTTCTTGGCCTGATGATTGAGGGTCTGATGGTACAATCTCTTGTTGCATCTTTGGTTGGTTTCCATGTATAGATAGATGCCTTCTGATTCCTCAGTATTTTTTCCGGCCAGACTGGAAATGGGAAGAAGAATCGCAGGCTAGTTGGCCAGGTTTTCTTCAAGACTAGAGTAGTTAATATTCTTACTAAATTCCGGAGGGGGCTCGAGGCCAATGAATTACAAAGGACCATAAATATTAGTAGGCAGGGGGCAGCTGCAACTGCCCATTTGTAGTTTGAAAGGGAAGGCAGTAAATGGAACGCCACCTGCTATTTCCTAAGTAAAGTTTCTTAGATTTTCGTAATTTTGAGTTTAGGAGTAATTAAATCTATGGATTTTGTTTTTTACCTTCGCTAAATTCTGTTTATAAATCAATAGCAGACGCACGTTTGACACATTATAAGAAATGTAGGAGAAGAGAAATTTAATAACCACAAACACATAAAGTACCTCCAATTCTCATATTGAGACCAGCATAAACTCTGGATAGAATTGATCTTTACAAATACCAAAACTCTCGACTAAATTCTTACATTGAATTTTGAGTTTAGGAGTAATTAAATCTATGGTTTTTTTTTTCCTTACTAAATTCTGTTAGCACAAAAAAAAAAGAAAAAGAAAAAAAAATCTTATAGTGGAAGCATTATTTTTTGACACCAGAAAATGTAGCGAAGAGAACGTTTTATAATCCACAAACACATAAAACACATCTAATCTGATATTGAGACTAGCATAAACCTCTAGATAGAATTATCTTTACAAATACCAAAAACTCTCACTAGTCTTTCATAATTTCTTCACCCTTCTCAACTGAAACAATAATTAGACACTTCATATAGTAGCATGCAGGGTTGAAATTAGGAAACTATTATGACAAGAAACAACTGAAATAATTACTCTATACCTTAACTAATAAACTATTAAAATTGAACTAGTTTTGAACTTCTAATTTAGAAATAGAAAACAATTACGAAGTTTGGTTTAATTATACCATCAAATTTACCAAAATCAGAGTTCAGTTGTAATGTTGTGCTTTAGATGATTTTAGATACTTATGTTTAGCGTGTAACCATGTATAAAATGTAAATTAATGCTAATGGCAGTTTGCATGTATGCTCCTTGCTACGTTGGTACTTCATTAGTTTCCTTGTCAAATCTGACCAAATTAAATCCAAAATGATTGGACCAATTATTTCGGAGAGGTATAAATTCTTAATAGTTGAAGTAGTAGCACTGTCAACAATCACCGGTTGAAATTTTTAGTATTTTGCATCAGTTGCAAATTTTTAATGCACACATCCAGTATCATTCTAATTCTTATGTTTCTATCTTTCACTCTCTCCTGGAAATCGGGCTAAATAGGAAAATTTTTTTCTTCTTGACCAATTGCCTCCCGGGTGAAAGCTGTTGGTTTGAGTCCACACTAGGAATGAAGATTATTTGAAACAGTTTGCTTTTTGTTGTAATTATTTTCTGATATGATATTCGTAAAGAAAAAACATTGCTAAAAATATAAAAGACAGTAGAGAAACATGTTTAGAGGATCTCCAAAAAGAAAAATTTCTAAATATTTTCCATCCAATAAATGTTCCTGAACGATGCACAATAGGCAGGAAGATTATCTATACTATGTATAGAGTAAGAGGTAGGGGTTCAGATAAACATCTTTGGCCACTTTTTAAACTTCTATTTTTATCATCATAAAAACTAAACTTTATCCTCACTAATCCAATGATAAATAACCAAAATAATTTTCACTGTAACTACCAATAGGCATAACTATCAAGATAACTATCCATCAAATTAAAAAAATTATAAAAAATAATTTATTCTTAAATCATCCCCATATGGGCGTGCCATTAACACTAACTAAGAAAACTATTGTTGTGTCATGACTCAAACCAACCTATTTAGGAAAAGAAGAAAATTTAGTATTCCAGGGATTGAACCCATAGAAATGAATTAATTTTTCTACTTTAATTATTATGAAAAATAACAAAATGTAAATTCAAAGGGGTTGTAATTTCTAACTAAGGAGTAATTAAATCTTTGATATTAGTTTTTTTTAATTTTTTACTTATTACTAGTAATAAGTTTTGACATTGTACAAAATTTGAATAAATTGATAATGATGCTCGCTAATGGTGTTCTTTTTTTTAATTATTACTTCTATTAAAACTTGTATACTATGCTAGTTCCTTATTACTTCTGATTAAATCATTTTAAATAATGTGGAAAAAATGCTATTTAGCCTAGTTAAGTGAAATTTTTATTATAACCCATATAATACAAGTTGATATCTAATGATTCAAAAATAAAAACTTTAGTATTTTGTACATTTAAAAATGCTTTGAAATATGCTCATATTTTTTAAATAACCATATAAGAGATGGAATTAACTTTCACTATATTATATTTCATGAATTATATTTTTTTGAAAAAAATTTTTAAAATTTGTCTAAGGATCATGACATATCATCCGAGTTATACATAAAAATGCAATGATGCATCGTTATATCTATAAATTTATATTAATACAATAAGGTGACAAACTTTAATAAATTTTAGTATCTCATGTATAAGAGTTCTAGTTGATGTTTTTTGTTTCATTATCTTCAAATAAATTTGTACATTACTATTCATGTTCAAATTTGTTATGCATAGTTTTTCCAAATTTATATCTTTGCGATGGACTTTTAAAATAATTCATATAATATGCATACATATAATATCCAGTATTATACACATTCAATATTTTTTTTAACTATGCAATTTAGATAGAATTAAAGTTTTAAAAGTTTAAGAATTAATACTATCTACGAACGCCGGTTAAGATTTTTTTACACTAGTAATTTTAGATATATCCATATGTGCATGATTTAAATTTCATATTTGAATTCATATTTTTTAACAAGATCTAAACTTGTTACTATGAAAAAAATTATGCACAAATAGCATATAAAAAAGTTATCCTTTCTTTATACCACACACTTAACTTTATTATTTTTTTTAAAAAAAATTCCAGTTTTTCACATTTCCTGGAATTCAAAACTAAATAGGAAAACTATTTTCTTCTTGTCTAGTTGCCAAGAGTTGCCTCCTTGGAAAAAAGATGTTAGATACCGTGTGTATTTATGATTATTTGATTTTTTTAAATTTAGAAGTGTACATTTTTCTATTTGGGGGATTTGCTCATATGATATTAATGACATAAAAAGAGAGTTGAATAAAGTGGCTAGAGAATCTTTGAAAAAGAATTCCACATTAGTCCTATCCAAACAATCGTTTGGAAAGATTATTAGCATAACTATAGTTGTCTCGTGACTCAAAAAATTTTGGTAGTGCTCACCATGCAAACAATGAGACTCTAGGAAAGGGTTGATTTGAATGGTAAGGTGAAAGGGATAGTCAGTAGAAGGCTCTTAATAATTGTTTAAAAAAAAGTTAAAAAATAACAAGCAACGAGGCTCTTAATAATTGTTCAATTTCGAGGTTAAGTAAAAAAAAAAAAAAAAAAACCTAATCTAGGTATAAGCTATGATGTAGCTGTTAGACTTGACTCCAGAATTTAATGGAATTGCCAAAAAAATACTAATATAAAAATTGAGGACAGAATGACAATAAATAGTATCAATCGACCCAAAAAAAAAAAAATTTTCCCCGAACCTGCTCAAAATCATAGAACAGAATCAACAAGGCGCATGTTGATATCCTACTATAAAATTGATGGTAAGATGAAGTTGGATGATCTTATTACAATGGTTGGCAAGGCAGGAAGTTCTATCCTTCTAAACATTGGGCAAGATATTGAAGGCCGCTTACTCATTCATGAACTGAAATTTTTGTTTGAAAAAACATAATGATAGAAAAACAAAACAAAACAAAATCTTTTGTACCTTTTCTTTATCCTTTGATCTTGAAAACCATGTGCGGAATCAAGGGAAAGGATTTAACTAGTATACACTAGAGTTTAGTTTAGCATCCAATTAACTGTTTCCGTCAACAATGATTATGAAGCAATAAAATAGGAGAATGCAGGGGATAAAGCAGGCCAGTTCTTGATTGATAGCTAAAAATTTAAAAATTATCTAAAGAGTATGATACTTGCTACTGAATAACTAACTGCACTAAACGAGCAGACGAATTGAGGGCAGGTATAACTCATTACTTGTTTTTCCTTTCTTTGTCCTTATGGTTTCTTTCTTTATTCAAAACAGCCTAACGTCTCATTTCAAACAATAATCATGTAAACACTGGGGAACAATTGATTCTCCAGGGGAAACAGGTGAACAAATAAAGAGCTCATATCTCTGCCAAAAGAGGGAAACCTAAAAAGGGGGAAAAAAAAAGAAACAAAACAGTACACATTATCACACCCCACATATTCCAAAGCTCAAGAAACAACTGTCATGGAGCACAAACAAGTGAGATGAGTAATTGTACATTTAAGCTCACCAAATCAATTGATTTGCTTATTAGCCCTGCCCTTACTTCACAGTTCACTCCAAAAAGAAAAAGAAAAAAGAAAACAAAGCAAAAAGGAAAATGATAATCACTAGTACTCCAATTCCATACCTTTCCCTATATATTGTATTGTAGGACTCGATAAAAATTAATAGTATTTGAAAACATAAAAAAGTAGTAAATTATATACTACCGATCGATTAAACCGACTAAATACATTCAAACGTTGGATTTCAAATTTAAAACCGGCTGAATCGATGACTGATATACAAATTAGACTATGAAAATGAAAAGATTGAAAGAGGCAACACACACCATAAACAAACGGGTAAAGAAATCAAGTGAAATCAGTGCATATTTTTGTTGGAAAGAAACATTTAATATCAACATGAAACCGACAACAAAAAATGATATTCACGAGGATTCCAACTCAAAACTCGCAGTGATAAAAAATTTTTATACTGAACAAAAACTAGACAAAAGAAAAATCAAAACTAAGGATAGAAGATGGAAAACAGAACCTGAGAAGGAGGAGAAGTAGCAAGGCGTAAGAGGAAAAACTCACGAGAACAGAACCCTAATAAGAATCCAAAACCCAAAAGCTAAACAAGCCTTGCGCGATCCCAACTGGAAAAATGTACCACAAACAATGGCCTTGACAAGAGTCCAAAGAATCTGAAGTGGAAAAATGAGGAGAGAAAAGTCTGAAGTGCATAGTGAGCAGTGAACATCCCTTCAGCAGAGGATGCATGGCTGGGAACACACGGAAAGAAAATGGAAAATCAATCTGTGGGTTAAGCGAGACCGACAACATATCGGTTGCGAATCGGACTGTTACACATATTTTAGTATATAAAAGTATCTAAAATTTCTGAAAAAAATATTAAAAATAGAAAATGTCATAACATGCATAATTATCAAATTAAATTTGCTAAATATCTATATTAATAGAAATAGTTAATAATTATTTAAATTAAGTGATACTATTAGCACATCACTGAAACAATACTTTAACCTTGAATGGACTTTGCTTTAAGTACATTTTAGCCTGAGATTGATGATAAACTGTCCCAAAAGTCTTGGGCCAAACTAGCTTTTGCAAAAGGATAATGTTACAACCAATTGTTGGGCCAAGTCTCATTTGGGTCCTATTATTTTTTCTTTATTTTTCCCTTTTTTCCTGTTATTTATCTCAATTATTACCGTCCACCTTGTTCTCTCTATCTCTCTCTCTCTCTAGGCTGAACAAATCAGCCTTAGAACAAAATGAAACGCAAAAAAATAAAAATAAAAAATAATGGAAATCACTTTCTCTATGGAAGTTTTCGCTGTTCTTTAGTTTCCCCACTCCACGGTCTTCACCGTCTTCCCTCTGTAACTGAAACCAGAAAAATAGAAATGATGAGCTTTCCCTTCGTCTAAGAAAATCGGACCACAGGAAGGAACGGTTGTGCAACCGTTTCGGCAGTTATGTGCATTTTATACACGACGTAACTTTGTTTACACATGGTATAACTTACTTTCAACAATGTGTAACTTTTAGAACAAAATTTTGTGGGCCTCACACAGGTTAAAATCGAGATACAAGATGAAATTTGGACCGTATATTTTTTTGGCCAAATCTTGGCCGTGAACTGTTCAGGGACGGTCCTTCTGATGACCGTCCTGCCCCGTATCCAAGAAAATCACAGCCTTTGTAAATCGAGCTTCTGATTTGCAATTTACACCTTTAACAAATGGGATAATTTCAAAAACGTCCCCTGAAGTTTCTGACTATTCACTGAGCTCCTCTAAATTTTAAAAATTATACTAACTTCTCCTGAGGTTAATTATTTTATAACATTTAGATTCAATCGATAATTAAAAAATAATATTAGGAGAGAGATGATAATATGATTCCAATATTGTCCCTCATCTACTACATTATTTAATTAATTTAATATCAACCCACATATTAAAGAAAAAGACTAAAATTTGCTATTTATTATTAGGGATCAAATTACATATAGTATCAAAAAACAGTATATCATATTATATTTTCATTTAATGCAAGATCCAAAGTACTCTTTTCAATTATATCCCCATTGTCAAACATAATCAACACTAAATAATAAAAAACTTTGCAACCAAAATATTACAGAGAACAGACTTTAACATTATAAATATTCTTGTCAACATATTAAGATTAGTTGCTAAGATTTTTATGGTATAAAATTCACTCTTTGTAATATTTTGATTATAGATTTTTTGATTATTTGTTATTGATCATATTTAACGATGAGTTTGTAATTAAAAAGACCAATTTAGATCTTATATTAAATAAAATATATAGAATGATATATTATTTTGATACCATATGTGATTTAATCTCTGATGATAAACAACAAATTCTATTATTTTTTTATTGTTTGGGTGGGTATTAGATTAATTAAACAATTTAGAGATGAGGGGTAATGGTGGAATCATGTTATTTTCTGTCTCCTAATATCACCTTTTAATTGTTGGTTAAACCTAGATGTCACGAGATAATAAACCTCAAGAGAGGTTAGTATAATTTTTAAAATTTGAAGGGATGCTAGTGAAGTAGTCAGAAACCTTAGGTGAGGTTTCTGAAATTATCCCTTAACATATTGTAGCCCGGTGAAAGAGATATGATTTTGAATGCATTCAAACAAGTTGGTTTCATTGTGCTTGTTTTAACTTATTCCTTGTGCTGATGAGTTCCCTTCAATGTGGGATGATTGATAATCTTAACCCATGATTCATTTCCGGAATTAACTCATATAGCATAGCCCGTCTCGCTGCGTTTTCTCATTTCGCTAAGTCGATTTTGGCAAATGTCGGTCGAGTCTCGACGAGTTGGATCTGCTACAGGTTGATTGATGATTCGGGTGTCAGTATCATATCGCCCTTTGTTGTTCCGATTATAACTCAGCTGAGTCAAATCGGTAGTCAGCGGTACGGCGAACCATTCGCCACCCGGCCTCCACCATTCGTGACTTTCTGCGATGACAGAAGAGTGAAGTTCAATTTGTTGCTATTGGCGGTGTTTTTGTAGATCTTCTTTGTATCTGTTGCTGCTCCTCAAGTACCTCCCCCATTGAGACCTCCAGGACCGGCCTCCTACATCATCCACCCAACCATCCGTTGGCATGATAATTAGACTGGCATTGGTAGCAAAATCAATAACAATACTAAAATAATATGCAAATAGAATGATGATCTTAGAAATATTTTATTTTCTTTATTTAGGGTGCTACTAATTATTCATTTTATCAAAACTGGTTAAATAAGACCCACAAAGTCCATTGTAATGTGATCCACTAATGTTTGGATCTAGGTCTATCTCGTATATAAGGTGTAGAGCCTGTATTTAGTAGGATTTCTTAATGGGAGGATCCAGTTCAGAAACTAGGGCTAGGTCTCTCTTTCCTATCTATAATACTATAGCCAATAAATATAGGTTGTTAGGAGTGGTTTCCCCATCGAGAGCCACTATACAGAAATTGAAAAGGGAGAGGAAGCACCTAACCCAGATACGTGAACCTTAACGTATCTCATGGATTCATTGAGTGGATATGTGTCTTCTTCTCAATCTTGTCAAGATTCAATGGCTATGAGTAACGGTACATGCTTATGTTTATTTTTCGTATTCAATTTCTTGGTATTTGAGGATCTCTAATTTCAACAAGTGATATCAGAGCTACAATATCAAGGTTTGGATTGCTAAAGTTCAAGGATATTGTAGCCTTTGAACTTTTCTATGGATTACGTTTGAATTAAAATTCATTGATGTATCAATATCAAGTAACGATCTAATGATTTTCTATATGGTTCTCCGCGTATGAATATATTAAGTTGTCACGGTATTTATAAAGAATAGATCTAAATACTTGTGTTAATGAGTTCATGGTTGCCACGGCACGGATCTTGCACTTTAGTCACTTGATTGGTCAGAGACGAGTAATCCATAGATGAATCAAGTTTAGATAGAATATATATGTATATATAGAGTACTGCATGGTTTGCTTTTAAGAAATTATTGTTTTTTCAATCAATCATGATGTTTAAGTTGTTATTAATCTTTTGACTATGAATAGTGTAACTGTTTTTGCTTGATAAATGGTCTAAATACATTGTCACTGTGCATCCCTTTGTAGATGCCTCTTGTATTCTGGTTTTGGAATATTTTTACATGTATTTGTTTTTTGAAATTCAAGTTTGGACAATAAAGTTATCTTAGTTGAATAATTTATCGGATTATTATAATTGATACCATCGAAGTGGCCATTATTATAATTCATAAATTGTTTGATAAGAATCCTGAGATGTTCCAAAATTATTATTCATTATTACCTATCCAAAGGGGGTAATTGTGTATATTTGATTTTAGAAGGGTTAATTATTAGTGAGGGATTAATTTATAGCCTTGTAAGGGTTTGTCTGGCCAAAGTGGATAAATTCTTGTAAAGTTGTCTCACTATATACTTGTGTGAAAGTTTTAAGTGTATTCTATTATTCTACTCGAAGGTGATTACCTAGTAATACATCATAAATTTTCATGTAAATTGCCGTTGATTGTTTGCTTTTATTATTGCTATTGTCTAATTATATTTTTTTATATAATTATTCTATAGTTTGCAATATTCCTGTGAACAATCAGATTTGCTCTATTGAGACTTTGACTGGAAATAACTATAAGCAATGGAAAAGTGACGTTGAGTTAGCTCTTGGATTTGTTGATATTGACATAGCCCTGATTGGAGCTGATTCCCCTAAACCCACTGATAAGAGCACTACTGATCAAAGGGCTTTGACGGGGTTTTGATATACGTACAAATTAAAAAATCCGAAATACATTTGTTTCACTACAAGTATACAGGTCAACTAATAGTTATGGTATATATCGGGTCGATCTCATGAGAAAGATTGAACAATTACCGGTGTTACTAAAACTTCTCTATTATTTAGACTATCAATGAAGTATAACAAGTAAAACCTACTGAACTTATGCAAGACAATAACAAATGAAAGCTTCTTAGGTTGTGGTATCCTAACTACTCATACAAGTGCTATATTTGGATTATTGAATACTACTATCTAGGCTAGTTATGGTGTAATTTTCTCATGCATATGAAACCTACTTTCGTAGTGAATCAATTATACTCATAACTAATCCATACCTATTCTCATGGTTATGAAATTAGCTACAAGTTCATTTTTTCAGTGAAATTACATGAAATGAATCACTTAAAACCACATAGGTGCACCTCTACTTTCGTGAGTGTACTCCCTATGTTTAACACTTCTTGAACAAGTGTTAAATCTCAATTTTCATTGAAAATATAACACCTTAGATAATCACAATCAATGGTACCCAATTAATCATGATTTAAAGAGCCAAAGTGCTAAATAACTTGCTCAAATCATAACAATCAAATAACCAAATAATAAACACTAACAATCATAGAAAGTTCAACCAAACCCAAGGCATAAACTTTAAAGGGCATATTAAACACAAAATCCAGAACTTGTATATTAACTAAACTTAGAATCAAGTACAAAAGATAAAGAGTTGGAGAAGAGATAACCCATGTCACTTGTTTCAACTCGCCCTTCTTCATCCCCATCTTCATCCTAATCTAGTCAATCTACAAGAATGGATGAACTATACTAATTTACACTAAGCTAACCTAATACTCAGAAGATGAAAGAGCTACATTTCTGCACTCTCCAAGTTCTCTCGTATGTCTCTATTCTCACTTCAATCTTGCAAGTTTTGGCTACATAAAAATGAAAGAAGTCAAGAAAATGAGGCCTACACCACCCTTTTACAGCTGCAAAGTAGTTCTCACATGCTTGGCATTGCATGTGACTTGTTGGAGGTGAAAATAAGTTTTCCGCGTAAAGAGCAGCCTTCTCTGACCACAATCCGGCCAATTTTCGACCAGATTGCTACAATGACATTTTGGTGCACTTTTGTTCAATTCCCAGCTCTGCTCTGATTTTGCGTCAACTTCAACTGAACTTTTCTTGATGATAAAAGCTGATTTAGCTCTTGACCAAAACATAAAACTTGTAGCCTTTTGAGTTACCGTTCCAATACATCAAGAATCACCTCATTTGGATTTGTTTAGGCTGAGAAATGACCGAAATACCCTTGACTGCTCACTGCCCTGTTCAGCCTCGACCAATAGAAATTAGCTATTGTAATTCGGCCTTTTGACCTAGAAAACCTTCAAACTGGATTCAGATGTCTTCACCAAAGCTGTAGATCTATCTCTTATCTTCAAATTGGTTTAAGAATCATCTCAATCTGATCACTGTAGCTCAAGTTATAGCCAAAATACGAAAATGTGTCAAAACTGTCAAAATGCGCAAAATCCAAGTAAAAAGTGATAAAAACCTCATTTAATCACTTAAAAGTATTTTTAACCAATTATAACCAAAATGATTCATTTTCTTCCAATAATATAACCAAAGTGACTAAAAATAATATATAATGTCATATAATTAAAACGTAAATTAGCCACTTATCAAACTCCCCCACACTTGAACCATTGCTTGTCCTCAAGCAATTCACACATAATCAATTACAATGGTTCAATAGGTGAAACAATATATGTACTTCTTTCAAATTTTAATTCCTCATAACTTGGAAAAAAAATCATTGTACAATTGTTCAACTTGCACTAAATACTCATAATATCAAGTAAAGGAAAGATAATTATACCCTAATTTTAACAAGTTAAACTTAATCTCTCACCCTAACCTAATTTCACAAATAAGCAAATCACATAGTCAATTTATAGCATTCCTCCTCCTATAATCATCCTTTATTATTATTATTATTATTTTACAACTAAGAGGGATTTAGTCGCACTAATTTTACTTAAATACTGAAAATGCCTTTTGACGCAAAAATCGACACTTTTAGGTGAAGATCTCCGGTTACTCAACATTTCACCTATTCAAGTTGCTATGCATACTCTTAATTCAAGTACCTTTTTACACGAAAATCGACATTTGTAAATGCCAACCCCCGGTTACTCGGTACATAAATCATTGGAGTAGAATAATTTTTACTTTCTTTTCTTTTTTTTTCTCTTCTTTTTTTCTTTTTATTTTTCTCTCTCTTTTTTATAAGAAAATAAATAGATTTTTCCTTCATAGAAACATTAAATCAAAGGAGGAGTATAGCTTTTATTGGACTATATCAATCACTTACTTGCAAAATTAAGTAAAGAGAAGAAATCTCATTAAACATGTAAAATTATAGGCATAATTTTCCTCACTTTACCGAATATATTTTCTAAAATGCAAAAATCCTAATTGTATAATAATCATTTCCAAGTTAAAATGAGGACTAAACCTTCCAAAATACATATAATGTTTCAACAATTGGAAGAATTTAAACATTTAAAGTTGGAACAAATTAGTCCTTTTTGAATGAAAATGCAAAATTTTGAAGAACTTTGGGCCATAGTGAAATATTGGAAAAGATTTTAGAAAAATTTTGACAGAGTTCCCCTTATAAATGGAAGAAACTCCCTGCCAACAACCCAATTTCAAGCAATTATCCACATGGCAATAATTCAAGACACCAATTCCAACATTTCCTAAGCATTTAGATTTACAAAATATCATCCACATGGCAAGTAAATGCAAGTCCCAGTATTTTCCTCCCCCATATTTAAACTTCCACATTGTCCTCAATTTGAGAAAAGGAAAATGAATAAGAGTAAAAGAAAATACTGCCTCATTTGAACTTGTGCAATCCGAATCCAATGGCCAAGTGATGAATTTCCAACCTTATTTGAGAAAGAATGGAGAGTTCAATTATTGCACCCTGAAAAAGGCAAAATCAACTTCTTAAAAATAAAGGTTGCAATCAACAAGAAGAAAACATGCAATTCAAGGAAAAAGGAAAAATGATCAAGCATGTGGAATCATACAATGTTCAAGGGCTAAAAACATGAAATGAGCTAATCTTTGCTAATCAAATATATGCATTAGTATCCAAAGCAAAGGGAAGCTAATTTCAAAAATAAGTCCACCATCATGAACAAAGTAATTTCCATTTATACATTTGTCATCAATGATCAAGTTCCCTTAAGTACAAAAGTAATCTCAAAATGGAGGCAAACACACCAAGCCAAAATATAAATGACCTTCTTGAGAACTCATGAAATACTAAAAAACCATTGAACCACAAAGATTATTTATGAATTTCATCAATTAAGGCCATCTTTAATTCACCTCTTTCTTTTAGAATTACCTAAGAATTCAAGAAATCATTCAATCAAGCACCTTTTCATTCATTAGGTAATCTAAAATTACTCACATGAATATCAAAAATTCCCACTAAGCTAATTAAAATGCTACCTTGGCCATTTAATATGCAACTTTGTCACCAAGCCAAATTAAGCATAAAACTAACAAGAATTCACCAAATAAATGCAAATCACAAAATTTATTTATCACTAACAATCACCAATAGTATCAATAAGCTCAAATAAATACACCTAACTTCACATATAAAATTGGCCTAAAAAATAGAAAATATCAATCATGGCAAAATTCATAATAACAAAGTTAGGTGAAGAATTGTTACCTCAAATTGGTTTGGTGATGTTAAGTGATGAATATGATGTGAAAACCCCCAAGAAACTTACTCCAATTTGACCTCAATTGAGTGATTTCAAGAAGGTAGAACCCTAACTAATGGTAAGCTTGAAACCACTTTAGCATTGTTTTTTGAAAAAATATGAACTATGAAATTCACTCTAGAGGATGGGAGAAAGTGATTTGGTGAAGGTTATTTGAAAATTAAATCGTAAAAAGTGGTGTTTAGTGAGTGGTGTGTGTGTTTGAGTGTTAATGTGTGAGTTGGGTTGAAGAAGAAGAGAGAAAAATTGTGAGGAATCCGTGAAACGGATTCATCTTACGCTGGTTACTGTTCATAATCCGGCCAGAAATTGGAGGGATTCGCGGAGGGATTGCTAGAGGGATTCTGGGCAGAAATTTTTTTTTTTGCTTGCATATCCAGCCAGTTTGTGGCCGCGATTTCCATCCGAATTTTTGGGCCGGGATTTGCTACAGTGGTTTTTTTTTTTTTTTACAATCCGGTCAGTTTTTACCGGATTCTGGCTAGTGAGCCCCGAAAAAATTTTTCTTTCTCCCCTGATTATCCGGCCTTCAATCTGGCCAATATTTGGCCGGCTTTTGTTGCAGAAAAAGCTGTTTTCTACAGTTTTTCTCTAAATTTGCTTGGCCAACCTTCCGCATTCCACTAGTATCCACTTGCTTTCATATTCTTTGAATAAAATCCAAGTTTAACATGATCATGCATGATTATAATTTTAACATGAACATTTTAAATGCATGAAATGCAGCAAATTGAACATGAAAACTCCCTTTTTGCCTCAATATAGACACTTTTTGTCATTGAAATCATTTGCGATGTGAACCTTTGCCATTGCCACCAGCAAAATACACATAAACACTAGTTAAACAACTTAAAACTTACTAAAAATAGAAATCGTTGGGTTGCCTCCCAACTAGCGCTTCTTTATAGTCATTTAGCTTGACTATATCACCTCATTATCAAGGAGGTTTAGTTAACGAATAATCCACCATTTTAGGTCTTGGCGGATCATTAAATGGTGACTTTATAGCAAAAAGTCACATGATCTAATAATGTGAGAAATTGAAATGACTTACCTATCCCAAGTGTTTCATAGATATTACCTTGAAATGCACCACTTGAGAATTCACCAAAGGAAATGCCATGAGAGTATCTTGGGCAGGAATACTTTTAAAACCTGTACTTTTTATGCACTCCTCAAGAGGGGTGAAAAATGCGTCATTAAAGCTCACCTCTTGAGATTCAAAGTTAGCTCCAAAGATATTATTATGTGAAATGGACATTTCCTCATTGAAACACAAGTTAGAATCATCATTTGATCAAAATGCAACCCATTTTCACATACAAGATTCCCACCATTTATGCTAGGATCATTTTGCAAATTATTAGAAGAAATAACTTCACACAATACATTCAATTGCTCATGTATTCTACCAAAGTGAGAAGCTAATTCATCTAACCTTTCCTCAATCCTAGAAAAACGATCAGAGGTCGCATTAGCTAGCTTTTCTACGGCCAAATCAAATTGATTAGAAGAATTTTCTACAGCTAGCTCCCAAGATGGCAATAGAATCATTAGCTAATGGTTCACTTTCTAATTCCCAAGGTAGAGGTGCATTAGCTAACCTTTCTATTGCCAATTTCCCAAGATGGTTTTGATTCATATTGGACACATTCAGGTTAGTAATCGTTAAAATATGAAGAATTACTATAAGTACATTGATTATCCCAACCATAAGCAGGAGAATTGCTCCAATTAGCAATGCTCTAATTCATCATAGTAATCCAGATTTTGTGCTTGCATACATGTATTAGTAGCATGATAACCTCCACACAAGTTACAAATCACATGATAAGAATTAAAAGCATTAGGCATTCCTCTTTTGCTCAATTTCATGCATAATTGTGTCCATTTGAACTTGTAGCATCATAACATCAAATTTAGCCATTAAGCACCTTAAACCATCTTCAAAAGACATACCTTCAGTAATTTCTTGGTTACCTCTATTGAAGGAGCTTTGCACTTGGTAACCATCCATTGTCAATTTTCCATTTCTCAAGCATTGTCCTCCAAATTGACCTACCCTCCTCATTACCTAAAATTGCTTTTAAACAACTTAAGAGCAAGGATTAGTGAGAAGAATAGGTTATAAAACACATACACACATAAAACACTTAAAATAATAGAAAATAACATTCACACTATAACTAATAAAATGTCTAATCTAATAAAGTTGCTCTTCACACCAATATTGCCAAATCTTCCCCGGCAACGGCACCAAAAACTTGATGGGGTTTTGATATATGTACAAGTTAAAAAATCCAAAATACACCCATTTCACTGCAAGTATACAGGTCAACTAGTAGTTTATGGTATATATCAGGTCGATCCCACGAGAAAGATTGAACAATTACCGGTGTTACTAAAACTTTTCTATTATTTAGACTATCAATGAATTATAACAAGTAAAACCTACTGAACTTATGCAGGAAAATAACAAATGAAAGCTCCTTAGGTTGTGGTATCCTAACTACTCATACAAGTGCTATATTTGGATCATTGAATACTACTATCTAGGCTAGTTATGGTGTAATTTCCTTATGCATATGAAACCTACTTTCATAGTGAATCAATTATACTCATAACTAATCCATACCTACTCTCATGGTTATGAAATTAGTTACGAGTTCATTTCTTCAGTGAAATTACATGAAATGAATCACTTAAAACCACATAGGTGCACCTCTACTTTTATGAGTGTACTCCCTATGTTTAGCACTTCTTGAACCAGTGTTAAATCTCAATTTTCATTGAAGATATAACACCTTAGATAATCACAATCAATGGTACCAAATTAATCATGATGTAAAGAGCCAAAGTGCTAAATAACTTGCTCAAATCATAACAATCAAATAACCAAATAATAAACACTAACAATCATAGAAAGTTCAACTAAACCCAATGCATAAACTTTAAAGATACATATTAAATACAAAATCCTGAACTTGTATATTAACTAAACTTAGAATCAAGTACAAAAGATAAAGAGTTGGAGAAGAAATAACTCATGTCACTTGAGTTTCAACTCCTTCTTCTTCATCCCATCTTCATCCTAATCTAGTCAATCTACAAGAATGACTGAACTATACAAGTCTACACTAAGCTAACCTAATACTCAGAAGCTGAAAGAGCTACATTTCTGCACTCTCCAAGTTCTCCCGTATGTCTCTCTATTCTCACTTCAATCTTGCAAGTTTTGGCTATATAAAGATGAAAGAAGTCAAGAAAATGAGGTCTACACCATCCTTTTACAGCTGCAAAGGAGTTCTCACATGCCTGGCATTGCATGTGACTTGTTTGAGGTGAAAATAAGTTTTTCGCGTAAAGAGCAGCTTTCTCTGACCACAATCCGGCCAGAAATCTTGCCAGAAATCCGGCCAATTTCCGGCCGGAATTCTACAATGACATTTTGGTGCACTTTTGTTCAATTTCCAGCTCTACTCTGATTTTGCGTCAACTTCAACTGAACTTTTCTTGATGATAAAAGCTGATTTAGCTCTTGACCAAAACATAAAAATTGTAGCCCTTTGAGTTACTTTCCAATGCATCAAGAATCACCTCATTTGGATTTGTGTAGGTTGAGAAATGACTGAAATACCCTTGACTGCTCACTGCCCTGTTTCAGCTTCGACCAATAGAAATTAGCTACTGTAATTCGGCTTTTTGACCTAGAAAACCTTCAAACTGGATTCAGATGTCTTCATCAAAGCTGTAGATCTATCTCTTATCTTCAAATTGGTTTAAGAATCATCTCAAACCGATCACTGTAGCTATCTGATCACTATAGCTCAAGTTATAGCCAAAATACGAAAATGTGTCAAAACTATCAAAATGCACAATATCCAAGTAAAAAATGATAAAAATCTCATTTAATCACTTAAAAATATTTTTCACCAATTATAGCCAAAATGATTCATTTTCTTCTAATAATATAACCAAAGTGACTAAAAATAATATAAAATGTCATACAATTAAAACGTAAATTAGTCACTTATTAGGCTTATTATCAGAAATAGCATAGAGCTATCAGATTAAGCATGCAAGTGATGAAGAAGTCTATCTCTAGATCCTTTTGTGTCAGTGTGGGAGGTGCGACCACTGCAAAAGACTTGATGGAGCCCATAGGGCAGCAATTCAAGGAATCTGAAAAGGCTGAGGCTGGAGATCTAATGGAAAAACTGACTAATATGAGGTATGATGGGGTCAATGGGGGTTAGGTCTTTCATCATGCAATTGCGAGACATAGCCAACCGTCTTGTTGAACTTGATATACCCATTGTTGAAAGTTTTCTTGTCCACCAAGCCTTGAATGCCCTTCCCCCTTCATTCAGTAACTTCAAGTCCATTTATAATATCCAAAAGAAAACCTGGTCTATCAATAAGCTTATTGGGGCTCGTGTTCAAGAGGAGAAGAAAATCAAAAGGGAGCAGAATGAGAGTGAGAATTTGGTGCATCAGCCACATGTGAACAAAGAAGACAACAACAAATCTTCTCACTACCAACACAAGAAAATTAAGTTCAGGAAGAAAAATCAGGGAAAGGTAAGAATGGTAATCCCGGGTTTCTTAAACCTAACTTTAAGAAAAATAATGGCTGCTGGTTTTGTGGTGATCAAGGTCATAGGAAGAAACAATGTGCCAAATTTCAAAAATGGCTGGAGAACAAATATAAGACGGGTAATTCCCATTCTTTTGTCTGTTTTGAGTCTGCTTTAGTTGATGTTCCACCAAACTCTTGGTGGCTTGATAGTGGGACGTCTATTCACATTACTAATTCCTTGCAGGGGCTCAAAAATAAATGGAAACCAAATAAAATTTTTGGAAACAATTGTTTTAAATTTTCAATTTGGTTCTAGTCTTATTTTAGAAAACACTGCATATGTGTCGTCCATGAAACGAAATTTGGTTCCAATTTCTAAACTTGACAAGTCTGGTTATCATGGATCTTTTTGCAATAAAATGATTATTATTTTTTAATTCTTCTTTTATTGGTGATTGCATTTTACAAGATGGTTTATATAAATTAAATTTGAATTATGACAACTTATCATTGAATGTTGAAAGTGTTGGAACCAAAAAAGTTTTGTAAAAAAACATCTTCTATGCTTTGGCACAATAGACTTGGCCATTTTTCAAAAGAAAGAATTGAAAGGTTCATCAAGAATGAAATTCTTCCTAATTTGGATTTTAATGATTTTACCACTTGTGTTGATTGCATGAGAGGAAAATTAACAAAGTTTAAGAGACAAGGGTCTACTTGTAGTTTGGAACTATTAGAGTAAATTCATACAGATATTAGTGGACCTTTGTCACCTACCTTGTGTGGTAAAGGTTTTTTTGTCACATTTATTGATGACCACTCTAGGTATGGGTATTATTTGATTAACCGCAAATCAGAAGCTTTTGATAAATTTAAGATATTTAAAACTGTGGTTGAGAGGAAATTGGGTAAATTAATTAAAGTTGTCAAGTCTGACTGTAGTGGTGAATATTATGGTAGACATATAGGCATTGGTCAATCTAAAGGTCCTTTTGCTAAATATTTAAAAAAAATGTGGCATAGTAGTTCCAATATACGATGCCTAAAGATCCTAAACAAAATGGTGTGGCTGAGCATCGAAATTGCACTCTAAGAACATGATTAGGTGTATGATGAGTCGAACCAATTTGCGCGAATCACTTTTGGGTGAAACCCTTTATACAGCAATGTATATCCTAAATAGAGTCCCTACTAAAGCTGCTCCCAAAACTCCTTTTGAAATTTGGACTGGTAGAAAACCTAGCCTCAATCACTTGCATGTTTGAGTTGTTTGACTGGAGTAATAATCTATAACCCCTTTGAAAAGAAAGTTGATCCTTGAATTACTGGTGATTTTTTCATTGCTATCCAGCAGCCTCTAAAGGTTATCGGCTTTATTATCCAAATAATGGGTACAAGAATTGTTGATGATTTTTTCTTTGCTATCCAGCGGCCTCTAAAGGTTATCGGTTTTATTATCCAAATAATGGTACAAGAACTATTGAATTTATTACTACAAAATTCTTGGAATATGATGTCAGTAGTTGTGATTGCTCTCATAATACAGTGCTTCCTGAACCATAGCCTACGATTGTAACTATCCCAATAGTGCATGAAAGAGTGGTTCAAAATCCTGCAGAAAATGTTGAGTAATCCAATCCTGCTAATGACAATCCTAATCTCAATGTCACTCAGCAAAATTCAAAAATTCAGACTGCTCCGCTTTGAAGTTCTCAACTTGTTAGAAGGCCAACTTTATCTGATGATTATTATTAGAGCAATTAAACAAACTGAGCTATTTGGAAGCTTGGTTCATTTCAACTTGTTTGTGCTTATGAAAGGCTCGTTCGAAATTTTAAACGAACTAAGTTCAAACGAATTTTTTTGTTTGATTAATAATTGAGTGAACACGAGCATGTTCGCTAGTTTTGACAAATGTTTTTGAACATGGACATAATTGTCATTTTACAAATTTTAGAGTTAATTTTATGGCTGGACTTTTATATTTGGAGGGCAAATTGGTTTGTTTTATTTGTTGTTTTATATTAATGTTAGTTATATAGTTAATGAATAATAGAATTTTGTCACTTAGTGCTTTAATTGTTTTTGAGGATGATTAATGATTTGTATGACATATTTAAGACTTAAAATAATCTGGATTCGAGCTTTTCGAGCATGTTCGCAAACGGTTTGCTTATGCTAATTGAGCCGAATACAAACTCGAACTCGAATATGAAATTTGTTTAACGAGTCGAATACGAACACAGGTTTGGAGTTCGAAAGTTAACGAACGAATACGAACCTTATTCGAATCGCTTAACACACAGAGCTCAAACATGAGATACTCGGTTCGATTCGGCTCGTTTACAACTCTAATTATTATGTTTATTTAGGTGAACATGATTTTGACATTGGCAAGGTTGTTGATCCAGTGACTTATAAAGAGGCAGTTGCTACTCCATTGTCGGATAAGTGGAAGATTGCTATGCAAAAGGAGATGCAGTCTATGGCACAAAATGGTGTTTGGAAATTAGTTGAAATTCCCAAAGGTTTTAAATCCATTGGGTGCAAATGGGTGTTTAAAATGAAGAAAGATACTAAAGGCAATGTGGTGAGATTCAAGGCCTGACTAGTTGCTAAGGGATACACACAAAAGGAAGGTGTAGACTACATTGAAACTTTTTCTCCACTTTCATCGAAAGATTCCTTCAGAATCTTAACTCCACATTATGGCTTAGAACTCCACCCAAATCGATGTCAAAATGGCGTTCTTGAATGGAGATCTATTTGAGGAAGTCCACATGAATCAACCAGAGGCTTTTGAAGAAAATGGGAACGAACATATTGTTGAATTTCAAAGCCAGCCAACAATTGGTTGAATTTCAAAGCCAACAATTGTTGACATTGAAATTATTGGCCTGAGTTTCTAATATCCCACATCGATTGATTTGGTTTTTGTGGAATGGTTTGGAGAGCTATAAATAGCTCTCAAGCAAACCAACTCAATCACACCAAGCAAGAGTTAATAACTTGCTTTCTTCTCTCTCTTTGTAATATTTCTTCTAGTGAAATATTAAATTGTCGGTAGTGTCCGAGGACGTAGGCAAATTAGCCGAACCTCGTTAAATTCTGGTGTTCTATTTTATTGTTTATTTAGTAGCTATATTTGTAAGTATATTTGTAGTGAGTTATTGTGCAATTAATTGCATATATAGGTGATTCTGTCTAGGAAATTGGTACTTAAGCAGACCAATGTACCTCACCAAATATTTTCCTGGGAATTACCATTTTGCAATTTTAGGTACAATAATTTACTCGTTATACCTTAATTTGGTAGAGCTTCCTCAACAATTGGTATCAGAGCTCAAGATTTCTTAGTATACTCTGTGGTTGCAGCATAGCCTGATCTTCCATATCAGAAAAGATTTTTTGGACTATTGTTATTCTACATTTAAGAGCTACTAAATATAATTTGTAGAGATGGCCGAAAGTAGATCTTCATCTACAATGCAAGCATCGACAAGCTCATCATCATCTATGATGGCAAGAAATGCTATGATGAATGCAAAATTAAATGTAGAGACATTTGATGGTACCGGTCATTTAGGTATGTGGCAAAGTGAGATTCTAGACGCGCTCTTTAATCAAGGTCTAAACATTGTCATTGAAAAAGAGAAGCCAGAAAAGATTGAAGAGAAGGAATGGAGAACGCTAAATCGTTTAGGGTGTGGTACAATTCAATCGTGTCTTTCAAGGGAACAGAAAATATGTGTTCTTAAAAGAAACGTCTGCAAATAAATTGTGGACTGGATTGGAGGAGAAGTTCTTGAAGAAAAATTGTCAGAAACAGGGCTCCATATGAAGAAACGTTTATTTCACTTCACTTATGTTCCCGGCACAATCTAGTGATCACATCACTAATTTCAATCAGTTAATCACTGATATAATGAATTTAGATGTGACATTTGAAGATGAAGATTTGGCTCTCATGTTGTTGGGATCTCTTCCTGAGGAGTTTGAGCATCTCGAAACAACTCTACTCCATGGGAAAGCTGAGGTGTCCCTCAGTGAAGTTAGCTCTGCCCTGTACAGCTACGAGCTCAGAAGAAAGGACAAGCAAAGTAGCAGAGATGGAGCAGCAGAAGCTCTGGTAACTAGAGGACGCTCACAAAACCAGAGAAAGGGGACGAGAGGAAGATCCAAGTCGAGAGCGAGACTAAGCAAAGATGAGTGTGCTTTTTGCAGAGAAAAAGGGCACTGGAAGAAGGACTGCCAAAGTTGAAGAATAGACCTGACAAAGAAAAAGCTGTTGCGGATTCAAATGTAATGAGTGCATTGATCAAGACTCAGACTTTTCATTAGCTGTCATGCCTACTGGTCATTCTAGTACATGGCTATTGGACTCAGGTTGTAGTCATCATATGACGTCCAATAGGGAATGGTTCTTTGATTTCAAGGAACAAAAAGGTGGAGTCGTCTACACGGCAGATGAGACCACATTAGCAACAAATGGGGTTGGTTCAATTCGGCTGAGGAATCAGGATGGATCAATTAGGATTCTAACTGATGTCCGATATGTGCCAGAATTGAAAAAAACCTCATTTCTGTGGGAGTACTAGAATCAATGGGCTACAAGGTGTCGGCATATAATGGAGTGATGAAAATCATTTCAGGTGCATTGGTGCTGGTGAAAGGAATCCGAAAAAAATAACTTGTATTACTATCAAGGTAATGCAGTTGTTGGAGTAGCGGCAGTGGCTTCCAGTGATGATCGAGAATTGAAAATAGTCAGATTATGGATATGCGCTTAGGGCATGCTGGAGAAAAATTCTTGAATCTTCTAATGAATCAAGGACTATTGAAAGGAGCTAGTGTTTGCAAGTTAGATTTTTAGGAGGATTGTGTCAAAGGGAAGCAGACAAGGGTAAAATTTGGGCACTGCAATTCACGATACCAAGGGTATTTTGGATTATGTGCACTCTGATGTGTGGGACCTTCCAAAACAACTTATCTGGGAGGTAAAAATTATTTTGTTACCTTTGTCGATGACTTCTCTCGAAGAGCATGGGGTGTATACTATGAAGGCGAAAAGTGAAGTATTTGGAAATTTTCATCAAGTGGAAAAAGATGGTGGAAAACTCAAACAGAAAGAAAGATTAAACGCCTTCGAACAGATAATGGTGATGAATACACTAGTGATCCGTTCATGGAGGTCTGTGAAAATGAAGGCATTGTTCGGCACCTCACAGTCAGAGATACACCACAGCAGAACAGGGTGGCAGAGCGTATTGAACCGAACATTGGTGGAGAAAGTTCGGTGTATGTTGTCCAATGCTGGGTTGGGCAGACAATTTTGGGCTGAGGCTTTGAGGCATATGCAAATCACCTCGTTAATCGCTTACCATCAACTGCTATTGGCGGCAAAACGCCATTAGAGAAATGGTCAGAAAAAACCTGCTACAGACTATGATTCCTTACATGTGTTTGGTTCTGCTGCATACTATCATGTTAAAGAATCAAAGTTAGATCCAAGGGCAAAGAAGGCGCTCTTTATGGGGATCACGACATGCATTAAAGGTTATCGCCTTTGGTGTTCCGAGACGAAGAAAATAGTTTTCAGCAGGGATGTCATTTTTGATGAATCTACCATGTTAATAAAGGTAGATGTACAGCAGAATGATGGTACTCCACAACAGGTGGAGAGCATTCCAAAGCAGGTGGAGTTTGAAAGAAACATTATCAGACCAGTGGTGGATATAGGAGCAGATGGAAAAGACTCCTATGATAGAAGAAGAATCAACCGAAGAAGATGTTTCAGTTGCAGAGTCTTCACAGCAATTTGAATCAATTGCATTGAGTAAGTCAAAGAGGAATATTAAAGTACCTGGCTCGTATGTTAATATGGTGGCTAATGCATCTACAATTGCAATAGAATGAAGTTCCTACCACTTATCTTGAAACTGTCCAAAGTTCAGAAAAAGAAAAATGGAGGACAGCCATGGAAGAAGAAATGCAGTTCCTTTATAAGAATCAGACTTGGCAACTTGGTCAATCTGTCAAAGGGAAAGAAGGCAATTTGGTGCAAGTGGGTATATGCAAGAAGGAAGGATTTTCTGACAAGTCTGGTGTTCGCTACAAAGCAAGATTGGTGGTTAAAGATTACGCTCAAAAGGAGGGAATTGATTACAACGAAGTGTTTTCTCCAGTCGTGAAACATTCTTCCATTAGAATTTTATTGGCTTTCGTAGCACAATTGGATCTGGAACTTGTCCAATTAGATGTAAAAACAGCGTTTTTACATGGTGATTTGGAAGAGGAAATCTACATGACTCAGCCAGAAGGATTCAAAGTTACTGGTAAAGAAAAAATGGTGTACAAGCTTTACAAATCGTTGTATGGATTGAAGCAGTCTCCAAGGCAGTGGTACAAGCGATTTGACAAGTTTATGATGGGACAGAGGTACACAATAAGCAAATATGATAACTGTGTATATTTGCGCAAGCTACTAGATGGATCCTACATATATCTTCTTCTTTATGTTGACGATATGTTGATAGTTTCCAAGGATCAAGGTGAGATTGAAAAATTAAAATCTCATTTGAGTCGGGAGTTTGAAATGAAGGATCTCAGCGAAGCCAAGAAGATTCTCGGCATGGAGATAAGTAGAGATAGAAGATTGGGGAGAGTTTATTTGACTCAGAAAGAGTATCTTAATAAGGTATTAAAGAGGTTTGGCATGAATGAAAAGACCAAACCTGTTAGTACTCCACTTGCTCTTCATTTCAACTCAGTGCATCATTATCTCCAAAGAATGATGCGAACGAGAATATATGGCAAAAGTACCATATGCAAATGCAGTGGGTAGCTTGATGTATGCTATGGTGTGTACAAGACCCGACATTTCACAAGCAGTTGGAGTTGTGAGGCAGGTACATGCATAATCCTGGTAAAGAACATTGGCAGGCTGTGAAATTGATTTTACGGTACATTTTGAATACCGTAGATGTTGGATTAGTATTTGGAGCGGGATGAAAAGATTGGTCAAGACGTAGTTGGATATTGTGATTTCCCGACTACGCAGGTGATCAAGATACACGTCGATCAACTATTGGGTATGTGTTTACACTTGCTAATGCACCAGTCAGTTGGAGATCTACCTTGGCAGTCAACGGTTGCTTTGTCTACTACAGAGGCAGAGTATATGACAGTTACGGAGGCTGTTAAGGAAGCAATTTGGCTTCATGGGTTGCTTGATGAATTGGGAATTGGACAGAGGGTCGATCAAAGTTCATTGTGATAGTCAGAGTGCTATTCATTTGGCAAAAGAACCAGGTTTATCATGCAAGAACGAAACATATCGACGTACAGTATCATTTTATGAGGAAGATTTTGGAAGATAGTACGATACTACTTCAAAAGATTCAGACCAAGGAGAATCCTGCTGATATGCTTATAAAGGTTGTGACAACTATCAAATTTCAACATTGTTTGAATTTGATAAATGGTGTGCACAACTTGAAAATTGGCGCTTGACAGCGCATTTGAAGACACCACCGAATGTTGGAGAAGAGTGAAGCATTGAAGAATTAGAAATTATGTCAAGGTGGAGATTTGTTGAATTTCAAAGCCAGCCAACAATTGTTGAATTTCAAAGCCAACAATTGTTGACATTGAAATTATTGGCCTAAGTTTCTAATATCCCACATCGATTGATTTGGTTTTTGTGAATGGTTTGAGAGCTATAAATAGCTCTCAAGCAAACCAACTCAATCACACCAAGCAAGAGTTAATAACTTGCTTTCTTCTCTCTCTTTGTAATATTTCTTCTAGTGAAATATTAATTGTCGGTAGTGTCCGAGAACGTAGGCAAATTAGCCGAACCTCGGTTAAATTCTGGTGTTCTATTTTATTGTCTATTTAGTAGCTATATTTGGTAGGTATATTTGTAGTGAGTTATTGTGCAATTAATTGCATATATAGGTGATTCTGTCTAAGAAATTGATACTTAAGCAAGCCAGTGTGTCTCACCAAATATTCCTGGGGAATTACCATTTTGCAATTTTAGGTACAATAATTTACTTATTATACCTTAATTCGGTAGAGCTTCCGCAACACATATGTATGTAAATTGAAGAAGTCAATTTATGGTTTGAAAACAAGCTTCTAGACAGTGGTACCTCAAGTTTCATGAAGTGGTGACATCTTTCGGGTTTGTTGAAAATACACTGGATCCTTGCATATATCTCAAGGTTAATGGGAGTAGATTTATCTTTCTTGTTCTTTATGTTGATGATATCCTATTAGCAAGCAGTGATTTGGAGTTGTTACTTCATGTTAAAGGCTTTTTATTTGAGATCTTTGATATGAAAGATCTTGGAGAAGCTAGCTTTGTTCTTGGTGTAGAAATCCATAGAGATAGAGGAAGGAAGTTATTGGGGTTATCTCAATTTGCTCACATTTATCATGTTCTTGCCAGATTTAACATGCAAAATTGTAAAGCAGATGTGGCTCTAATAGTTAAAGGTGACAAGTTAAGTAAAGAGCAGTGCCCCAAAAATGATCTTGATAAGAATTCTATGAAAGGAATTCCTCATAGCAATGCAGTGCGTAGTCTTATGTAGTCTATAGTTTGTACAAGACTTGATATTGCCTATGCAGTCAGTGTATTAGGTAGGCTCTTGGCAAATCATGGTCATGAGCACTGGGTAGCTACGAAGAAAGTGATGCGGTATTTGAAAAAAACAAAAGATCATATGCTTGTTTATAGGCATGTTGATGATCTCCAGGTAATCGGTTTCAGTAATGCTAATCTTGAAGGGTGCTTAGCTGATAGAAAATCTATCACGGGATATATTTTCATGCTAGTAGGTGGTTCTATATCTTGGAAGAGTTCAAAGCAATCTTTGATAGCTTCTTCCACTATGTAGGCAGAGGTGATTGCTTGCTTTGAAGCTAGGGCTTATGTTAAGTGGTTGAGAAACTTCATATCAGGGCTTAAGGTTATTTATTTTGTCAAACTAGACCACTGAAGATTTATTTTGATAATTCCGCTGCTGTGTTTTTTAACAAAGAAAACAAAGAACTCTGGTGGTGCGAAGTCCATTGACCTAAAATTCTTTAAGGTAAGGGAATGGGTTGATAATGGTGATGTGCTTTATGAGCATATTGCAACTAGTAATACACTTGCTGATCCACTAACCAAAGGACTAAGACCTGTGGAGTTTGACAAGCATGTTGAGCATACGGGCGTCTTATCATCCTTCAATGTGCTTGGTTTTAGCAGTTCTTTAGTTTTATATGTTTAAGACTACAATTGTTTGAAAGGCAATAAAGTTTTATCCCTTGATTATATGCATATAGTTATTTGTGTACATGTTAAGTTTTATGTTTTATGTTTGAGCTAATGCAAGTATAAAGTGAAAGCTGTACAAGAAACACTTCCTTGTGAAGTGGCTTCTGTCGCGTCCCATTTTTTTTGAAAAATAATAAAATCTAAGTTTTTAGAAAAATGAATTTTTTTTATTTGGGAATGAGTTTTTTATTTTAGAAAATAAACAAAAGAAAAGGGCTTAAAATGGGACTTAAAAGGTGCGACGATTTTGGCCCAAAATAATAATCTAAAAAGGGTTTTTAGGAAAAAATAGGAGTCGCTATTTGGTATTAAGTTAAAGTGTACCAAATCACCTAAAAATGTATTTTTAATAATAAAAATAAATGAAACCCTTTTTAGACGACTCCAAGTCTTTGAAAACAAGAGAAAAGAGTTCGAGAGTGAAGAAAGGGAAGGCAAAGATTTGATAGAACCAAACCTAAGGCACCTTTCAACCTAGTCAAAATTAGTTGTGAGATTTAGTCGAAAATTTTCTTAGTTTAATCTATAAAACTTATTATATTTTGGATGTTACTATATGAACGCAAATCTAGACCTAGTGGATATCGAGAGGGTTGAAATATCTCTTCAAAGTTTAATTGGTGCGAATCACATTAATTGTGATGCCCAAAAATAATTCTTTAGAAGAAGTCACGAATTTGCAAAAATGAGACTCAAAGAAAAGAAAAGAAAAATTATAATATAAATATATATGATCTAAAAGAGAGGAATGCAACATAATGGGTACGGGAACTAAGATTCGTGACTCAATTTTTCTTTTTATAGAGGAGATACAAGCATGTTAGAGCTAAGAAGCCATACCCGTCCATTTTCCATATTTGAAGGGTGACTTTCCTAATCCTAATCAAGGAAATGAACTAACCTATGTCTAATTTCCTAAATGGAATGCAAGTCTAAATGTCATGTTTTGCACACATAGGGGTAAGGAGAATAATATATAGAGAAAATATCATGCAAGATGTGAAAAGATGCTAAAATGAAAAACATGTATAAAATGCAATGAATGTCATGCAAAGAATGTGAATCTAGCGGGAAAACGGCCTAAAGGGTTTAGCGTTGGACTAACTCATCTCTACAAGTTTTCACTAGCGTTGGACTAGTGAAAAATTGGGGGGAAATGCCACAACTAGTGTTGGATTAGTGTGGTGACGCCATGCATTTATTATAAATAAATAAATCATATAAAACATAATTAAATCAAGTAAACACATAAAACACATAGATCACATAACACATAGGCATAATATCTAGATGCAAAGGCCTAAAGGAAAGCGAATAAACACGTAAGCACCTAAGCATGCAAGCACACAAGCAAATAAATGCAAACAAAAGTTTAGCTATTACATTCGGGGCCCTAACTACAATCTAAGGGGAAATTTAAAAATAATAACCTAACTATTACATTTATCTAACTAAATATATTTTTAACAAAAATTAAAACCTATCTATTACATAGACTAGCTAAATACATGTCTTGAGCACCTATCTATTACAATTTGGCATTTTAATGCCTCTCAAATAATTATCAAAAATTAAATAAAACAAATGAAACTTAAAATGAATAAGAATGACTAATTAAAGAAAAAAGCACTCAAAACATGCAATTACACATAAAAACACGTTGGAGCACATAAAAGAATTTAAAATAATAAAAGAATGTACCTCCCTTGAAGTAATGATTAAATGAGGTTTGATTTGTCCTATTTATACTCCAAAATTAACAAAATGGTCAAGACACCAATTTAATTGACAAATAAATGATAAAGAAATGGAAATAATCATGAAATTTACTAATTAAATCATTTAAATGAAGTATAATTAACAACTAAAGATGAAAAGTAACTTATATTTAAGAAATCAAAACTCTTAGGGATCTAATTACAAAATTTAAAAAGTTTTGAGGTCAAATTGTAATTATTACAAAGATAAGGGGTCAAAATTAATAAAAATAAAGTGTAGTGACTAAATTACAATTAAATTAGGGACTTAATTGAAATAAATCTAAAATTTTTAATGCTAAAATAAAATTACTTAAAAGTCTAGGAACTGATTTGCAATTTTTGTTATTTCTGAGGGAAAAAGATCAATGAGCCACTCTTATTTATTATTTAGGTCGAAGGCCATTAGGCCCAGGCAAAGGTCCAAAGAAAAGTACACGGGCAAGCCTATAATTTTAACCAAACAAATCCAACCGAAAATACATGGGTTTGGCCTCTCAATCCCATATTAAAATTCAATCAAAATAACTAAGACTCACACCAAAACTCAAGCAAACAACCCTTAACCCAAAACCTAAACCATTTTATTAAAGCCAACAAGATAAACAAATCAACTAAAATTATTTAACCCAAATTATATCCTAAAGTCCAAAATTAATCTACCCAAAAACATGTTTAAAATATGCAAAAGCTGATTAAAATTTAAAAGAGATCAAAATGGTCAATTTGTAGAAGTTGTTGGGCCATAATAGAATTAAATAAAAATTGACAGGCCAAAACGAAATTTCCAAAAAAATTTCATGCAGCCTGGTACGAAGAAGCTTTGTCCTTTCCGCAACTTTTCTGGGTTTCTTCAAGCCAGCAAACATTTTAGACCGAATACGCAGCTTTGAGCAAGATTGTTCAACCCAAACATCAACCATCAAATTATCCTTTCCAAATACACGATTAGATGGCAAATTATGTGGCAAAACCCAAGTAGTGGGCTATTCTAGGAAGAAAAACAGCAAAGTAGGATAATGAACGAAATGCAGCTAGATCTTTGGCATATTTAGGGAAGATCTGGGCTTGTGTGGGAAGGAGAAGGCAGAAAGGATTACCTTTCACATCTTGTGAAATCAGACAGGCGTGGTAAAACTTGAAAAGAATCCAAAGGATGATGAACAAACTGATGATGCTTTTTCTTTGAAGTTCAAGGGCTGCGAAGGCAGCAAATACCAGCCCCAATTCAACACACTTAAAGGTGTTTTCTCTAAAAGTTGTGTGAATGAAATTCATCCCTCCACTATTGTAGATTGTGAAATGATCGAGAAATCCCCTAAAATACCAGTGCTAAGTTCGGATTTTGCTCCCCAAAGAGGCCAGAAGCTCAACCCTGGCTCAATTTTTCCAGAAAAATTTCTACTCCTCTTTTTCCCTTTTCTCCCTCGATTTTCTCTCTCCCTTTTTGCTGTTTTTCTTTTCTCTCCGCTGCTCTCTTTTTTGTTCCCCTCTTCCTTGGCTGCCTTTTCAAGCCTTTTTATAGGAACCAACTCTCCTAAACCCTCACCTCAAGGGTGAGGATGAGAGTTGGGTTTCTTGGGCAATTTTGAAGCCATTAGATGGCTTTTGTTCCAGGAGATTCCTTGATGATTCAGATGGTGAGGTGGCAAGAGATTTGAGGAGCAAGAAATCAACAGAAAAAATAAGTGGAATGGGTTCCAAATGCCAGCTGCAAAATTGTGTACTGACTCCATGGTTTCTTCGTACGAAGAAGAAGAAACCAGCGTGCGCGTGTTCTCTCCTTTTTTTTTTAGGTCAAATTGCATTTTTCATTTCCCCCCCTTTTTTTTTCTTTTTTTTCTTCCTCTCTTTTTAGCTTTTCTTTTCCCGATTTTTTCTAAGATGATTTTTCTTAGGAAATAGAAATAAATAAAAAATAAAATGATAAAATTTTGGTGTCTACAACTTCAGTTTTAGAAGCATTAAAGGGGATGAAAATCCTATTAAGAGTCTTTATGAGACTATAAAGTGGACTAATTGTGATTTTGACTTGTATACTTCACTTTTGGATCAATGTGAATCAAACCACACTACACTTTATCACATCGTGGAATTCATGTCGATGAAGTACTAGTACTTGTAATTGTAGAAGTCCTACATTGTTAAATAACATAAAGGCATTTACAGTTCAGTACAAGTACTTTCATTCGACGGAATTCTGGACTTAGATGTTTTTTCAATGGCCACTATAGTAATATTTAGCTTAAACCTTTTTATTAATGTTTTCTTTCTTTTTCTTTTCAAACTTAAATTAATTAGTGTTGTCCAAGTTAGAGAATGTTAGAAATATTTCTTTATTTGGGCTACAACTAATTATTTATTTTATCCAAACGAGTTACATAAGACCAGTAAAGCCCATTGTAACGTGATCCACTAATGTTTGGACCTAGGTCTATCTCAATCAAACTATTTGGATGTGGTATGTAAGGTGTAGAGCCTATATTCAATAGGGATCCTTAATGGGAGGACCCAATTCAGAAACTAGGGTTAGGTCTCTCTCTCCCATCTATAATACTACAACCTATATTTTATAGGTTGTTAGGAGTGGTTTGTCCTATTGAGAGCCACCATATAGAAATTGGAGAGGGGAAGGGAGCAGCAAACCTAGATACGTGAACCTTAAAGTATCGCATGGATTCACTGAGTGGATTTGTATCTTCTTCGTAACCTTGTCAAGATTCAATACAAACTTGTCAAGATTCAATAGTTACAAGTAACGGTACGCTTTTATGTTTATTTCTCGTATTCAATTCCTTGGTATTGAGGATCTGTGATCCCAACAGATAGCATATAAAGAAAAGGCCAAATGATGTTCCCATTATTGCGATCCAGAGCCCATGCAAATCCACTTTTTTTGGACAGCCACCACAATATCTCTTTTAATACCATTAAATTTGAAAGTTAGCATCAACGGTGCCTCCCCAAATCAGCATCCGGGTTTGGTCCAGGTGGGCTATTAGGGGTTAACAAATTTGCACAAGCCACGAACCAGACATCGTAACCTCCAAGCTGCTTGTACCACTGGATTTTGCTAGTTTCCATGTCTAGTGCCATTACGGAATTTGAGTGGCTAACAAGCTCAATGCACTCACCAGGATTTGTTGGAGTTGTCTGATTGTTTAATCTTTCTTGACATTCTTTGATACGTGGGGGAGCTAAGTACAGATTTCCAGTGGCAATGTATACATGATTTCTTGGAGCATCAATTGATGGGCTGCTTTCCCATATTGCTGCCCCTGCATAATCTCCCCGGTTCCCATGGTTGTCTGGTAAGGTGAAAGTCTTCCATAAGATCCTGCCGTTTTGAGCATCTAACTTGATGAAGCTACCACAAAATATGCCGCATTCTTCTATCATAGCGCCTTCTTCTAGTGAAGATACTCCTGCATAGAAACCTCTACCACCAATAAAAGGATAAAATTTAGTATTGACTACTACGTTTACAGTTACTATGAGTTTATTTACAATCATCATGTAAACAATAGCAATGAAAAATATCGCCAAATATTTGACTAAACAACTAGAATACTGCTCCAAACAAATTAGTAGACAATCCTAAATTTGTTCTTTCGATAAGGTCTGGAATTAAATGGTGAGACCCAGTGGCAGAGTCAGGACCTTTGTTCAGGGGTACAATAATATTAGTTTAGGTTTATAAGGTGTGGGTTTGTAAATTTTGGACCAAGTAAATGTTTGATATAGTAAATTAAGTCATTCAAAATTACAAAAAATTTTAAAAATTGTCTACAGCTTGAGATTTATTATTTTCCAAATCATCTAATTGTATAAAATTGTATAGTAATTAAAATTATGCCTAAGAATATAAGATGTAAGCTTCTTTAAACATATATAGTAGGTGAATAATTTGTACACAATCAAATTATCAAATAAATGTTTGATTAGCTTGTAATTCAATTATATGAAGTGGACATGTAAGAAACGTCCAATATTAAGTAATAATAGTTGCTTTAATAAAATAAATACATAACATTTAATAGAAAGGAAAAAAATAGCAACATGTAATATATTTTAGTTCTAAGCTCCCCATTGTGGAAATGGTGAGGACAATTATTAAAAATTTAAATACTTTTGGGGGAACAATTTTGGATTTAGAGGGAATATTATCAAAATTTGAGGGGGAGGGGGGGGGGGGAGTGAATGGGGCAATACTAAAATTTTTAAAATTTTTATAGGCTATTTTAGAGTTTCCAAAAAATTGAGTTGCACACCTTGACTGTACTTAACTCTGCCATTGGTGGGGCCCGTTGCTGAGTTTGTTGTAGCCTGTTAGCTCGTTCTACATAGATTATTTATAGATGGTAAGAAGAAGACCAAGTGAAGTATGTTTGACAATTGCATGAGAAAGTCCACATGAACATTGAGAAGAGGACTAAGCAATACATGCAGTAAGCTAACAACTTTCGTCGTAAGATGGTCTTTGAGTCTGAATATTGGATTTTGGATGCAAATACGTAAAGAACGTTTTTTAGTTCAACAGCGTAATAAGTTGCTCCCTAATGGAGATGGACCATCAAGTGTTGGAACATGTTAATTACAATGCTTATAAGCTTGAGCTGCCTGGTGAGTATGGTGTTAGTGTAGCATTTAATGTTTTTTGGTGTAAGTTTTTTTCTTGCAGATAATATGCTTAATTTGAGGATAAATCCTTTTCAAGAAGAGGGGAATGATGCGGACATCCAAGCTATCAATGGTTCAAGTGATGATCAAGTTCGGGTTTCGGTTGGACCTGTGACGCGAGTTGAGTTAGAAAAGTCAAGGAGTCACTTCTAGTTTTGATTCGGGCCATTCAAGAACAAGTTGAATCGCATAAAGACATAGAAGGCATTGGTCCCGAGAAGGAAAACCTCTATGCACTTATTCAAGTTCTAGAAGATATTCGCACTATAAGCTGCAGGCACATCTTGTGATGTGTTTCTTGTGACTAGAAGCAAGATTTTGGGCAGAAGATTTTACCAGTGTTAGACGTGCCTGCGTCTTATATCCAGTTTTGAATTTTAAAATGAAGTGTGCCTGCATCTTTGTATCTTCTTTTCCTTTTTTATTTAGAACTTCTTAAATGAATCGAAGTCTTATTCAAATTTGGCTAGAGTAGGGATACTTGGCTATATACATTCTGCATTTATTGTCAGAAAACGGTAGATCTTTTTGAGCAATAAACAAGAGTTTTCCCTTGAGTTTTTTTTTGAACTTTTCTTGTATTCATTAGAGTGTGTCTCTATGAACGTATTATTCAAGAACTACACTTAATTGTGGCGTTATATACCTTTATACCAAGGTTCGATACACAAGTTCATATTGAGTTGAGGTTTCCGCTGCCAAACTATCGATACCTTGACGTAGATCCTAGTGCTTATCTTATACAGGTTTTGTCAATCATTGACAGGATTTGTATTAGAAAGAGAGCAGTCGTGATAGGGAGGGGGGGGGGGAGGAAGGAGTTAAAGAATTGGTGTTGATAATGGTGGTCCAACAGGGAAGACCTTGAAGGATCGGATCTTTAATTAGGAATCGTTCCATCCTTATTAACTGAGCCAATTTGTATTATCATTGTTAAATTCTAAATGCTCCATTGAAATTCTGAGGGTTTTGTGGATGAGACAGTGAAAGTTTATTGTGACAAATTGTGCACCTCTTAATTTATGAGTGGCCCTATAAATCGAGCCTATACAAGTATTTGCCTTACAAAATTGGTTTCATGTATTATAATTGTGAAATTTGTTTTCCCCTAACCAAGTCTTTTTTTTTTTTAACCTTTTTAATTATTCGTCCCTTTAGATACAATTAGAAACTTGTAATCTTCTTTTTACATCAATGATGGAAAGAATTTAGCAAAGTGCAAAGCCAAAAAGTGAAACAAAGGAATTTCTCTAGTGCCCAAGCCCTATCCATTTAATCATGTATAGGCTCTTACATGGGCCAAAAAAAAAAAAAAACCAAAATCACATAGCATCAAACACGTATATATAAAAAACAATACAAAAAAAAAAGAGTAGGAAATCAGATTGCTTATTCGTATTTGATCTCTTGAGTTAGAATTGAAGTTCTCTTTGCATCTGATATACGAATATATAGCACCTTTCTGCTAGTTCCTAGGACAATAGCCTCTACAACATTTGTTTGTTGTTTGTCCATCTTTTCTTTTTTTTGCCCCCCCTTTTTTCCCCAATTTTATCCATAGTTTTCCCGTTCGTGTAGAGGTGCCATCTTGAGCTTGAAACATTTCTCATTGCAAGCAATTTAAACACAACAAAGAAAATCCTGAAAAGTAACATACGAAATAGCCAGGCTGATATGATTTGCTTTGTGAATTTACGTTAGTGCCCTGGAAAGAGTAATAAAAAAAAAACAAGGAAAAAACACTTTGCACTCAAGTTAGAAGTGCTTCTTATAGTATATGTAAGACAAAAACAAAAACAAAAACGAAACAAAACAAAATGAATTACTCTTTATGAAGCACATGCTGAATATCGACTGCAACAATTTTAAGCCGTGCAATTTGCACTCAAAAAAACCAGCTCTGAAAATGTTTCAGCAATATATTACACCCTGATGGAATTTGACAAAAGAAGCTTAGTTACAAAACATCATTACTAAATAGGATTTCTATTACTAGCATCAGTAATATCAATCTTTAGCGTCACAAATATACAATAGATTCAAAACGATGCCTCCACAAGCTAACAAAGCTGTCGTTCGCTCGAAATATGCAGAATCATGCAGAGATCCGCTTCCATTAACTGAAAAGCCACAAAACAATTTATCAGTCAACTAATCTCCCAGAGATCACAGAAACTAGAAACACCCAAACAAAAAGTCCAACTAAAAAAGACAATGCCACCTATAATAATGTTGGAATGCGGGAGATTACAATACAAAGTATGATGTAAACAGTACCTATTCTCCAAATCAAGGACGGCTTGCCTCATTGCGTAGTATGTCATTTTCTTGACCTGTCCCGAAAGGAACCCGTAGGCAGTTAGACACTGTTTTTCAACATACATCGCTTCATATAAGACAAATGTTTCTGATTATATATACCCTCACAGTTTAGGACGAAATACCCTAAGTCACAAGTAGTCGAGCTAATGATTAAGCATATGAACTTGAAACACAAGAGCAGAGCCATGGGCTAAATACTCTGGATACGAATGCGGAGTTGTTGCTTTTCCAAGTAGAAAGAATGAATTTGGTCTTAACAAATGCAAGAAAAAGATACGTCAAGCGAAACTGAAAATGTGGATCGAACTAGTAATAGCTATCTAACAATTTCAAAAAGTCCTTTTGGTAGGCATATCAGCAAACTATTAGGTTAAGTGCCCGTCATGTTACCACAAAAAGTGTAGTTCAGTAAAACCCATTCAAAAGCAAGCAAAGGTCACACATCAAAAATGAAAAATCAAAATCCGCCAAAAACAATTACAGCAACAGGCAAATACCAATAGCTCAAAAAGGAATAGCCAAAATGAATAGGCTAATTATCAGGTTCATACCTCCAACTTGTCTTCCTTTGCTCTATGGTTCTGAGGAAGTACACGGAATTCTTCAGTCATACGGAAACCCTCACCAACATTTTCAGGTGAGACAAAGTCAAGGGCAACCTTTATGCAAGACTGGCAAAAAAAATTAACCAATCGCATTAGGGAACTGATCCTTCAATGCACAAAGCAAAAAAAAACAATTCCGGCATATGCAAAACAACCTATTATATACAAAGTGAACTATATGTGCTGACCCCATGAACTGACATAGGATAGGACGAACCATGACCTGATAATTTTTCAGTTCAAGTTTTACTCAACTAGCATGCCAAATTGGTTCAGTCCCAATTTTGCTTAACTAACATTGCCAAATTGGTTCTATCAATGGTCAACCTCCAATTTTAACCAGTCTGCTTAGGTCATGGTCTAGATAAATCAACCTCTCATACTTTTCACAACTCATTGGTCAGTAAACCATCTAAATGGAGGGAACAACCTTTGCATAGTTTAGCCCTTGAGAATTATGCTGGAGAGTATCTTATTGCCCCAGAAGAACTAGGCTGCCAGCACAGTTGCTTGTTAAAAATTGAGCATGCATGCATGCATGCTATCCCTTGATCAAAAACCATCATGGTGCATGCATTTCTAGAATGAATTAACCAAATTTTGCTAGTAAGTGAACAATAACTTTTTGGTCCCAAAAGATGTGGTGGGCACATTTGTAAGTAGAATAGAATCAAAGCCTGTATAACTCGGGATGTATCAAAAGCAGAAGCATGAGAGTCTCAATATAACGACGGGACTGAAACTAAAATTTCAGGATATCATTTTAAAGAAAAAGAATTTCAGAGTGAAACACGCAAATCTCTGGTTTGTACTTCAGATTAACAGGGTGGGAACAAATCACAGGTCAAACAAAAATAATATTAGTGGCTGCACAGAAATTGCGAGTCTCAAACTGACAAAAGCTGAGGCCACAAGATATTCTACTTTATTTTCTTTCTTTACTTTGTTCATTGCTTGCTGAATTCTTCTGACATTGGCTCTGTTTGCAATTTCAAACACTGCCAATTAATGCCATGCGACCTTCAAGCCAAGCCTACTGCTGCTGTCCACCAGACACCACAAACCACCACAAAAGGATACAAGATATTAACCTGAATTTTTGGTATATTTATTTTATGTCTAGTTTTGTTCTAGCTCACTTGCTTTTGCTTGGGGTTTAGTTAGGAGGGTGGTATAAAAATTTAAACATTCAAGCTGCCATTAAGATGTTTAGGGTTGGAGGGGGTGGGTGAAAGACAAAGCTATAGTTGGCTTTCTTGTTTCTCACTATCCCAACCCTATTTAGAGAGTTGTAGGCTTCTTCGGAAGAGTTTATGAACAAATATTACTATAAATTCATTAGTTCATATCTGAAAAATTAAAAAAAAAAAGAAAAGAAAAGAAAAGAAAGAAGGAGAAGGCTGGAAAGAAGCATTTTGGAAAATTTACTCGAAAACTTTTCCTACAATTGCAAACCAACAAAACTTTACAAATGTACTGATCTAACTTCAGGCCCTAACTTTGTGATATTATCTTCATGATTTTCACACATCATAATTAGCTGCATCAAGTTCTTTGGGAGATTAGCTTCCCAAAAATGTAGAGTCCAAAAGGAGCTGAAATTTTATTTACAAGTCAAAACTACAAGGAAGAAATACAAGTTTAGTCCAATACAAAATTGACATAAGACCAACTAGCCCTTTAGCTTCTGACCTATTACCACAACACCCTGAGAAACAAAGAATAGTAAACAACCATTTTTTAGGGCTGCAAAACAGTAGTATTTTCCTGGGTCAACATAAGACCAACTAGTGCTTTAGCTTATGACCTATTACTATAACACCTTGAGAAACAAAGAATAGTAAACAACCACTTTTTTGAGTTCCATTGGTTTCCCACCCATAGATTGGATGCCCAAACAAAGGCTTCCCATTCACCTAAAAGTGGAAGGGGTTAGACATGAACCCTGACCTATTTATTAAGTCATTTACAATAGAGCTAGAAAGGACAACCTCACCTCCTAATATCAATAAGGTTTGACATAATTAAATTTGAAAGTTTCTAAAAAGTATGAACAATCTTAACATGGTACACAATGATATCAAGAAGGATTTTTAATTCTTAGTTTAAAAACTAGCCATTTTAGAATCATTTTACTAGTATTTAAATACGCACTAGGCCTTTTGGACTTCTTTAAAATCATTGGGATAAACTAATGTTCTACACATTCCATGTATTTATTGCATTGTGAGTGATATTCTACATATTTTTATCTTTCTCATACTGTGGTACACTTGCTTAGTTACCCACAGAAGATGGCAAGTCTAATTTCAACTCAAGAAGGTTTGCAGAAAACTTTGCTAGGCTGTATGATCTTGCCCCAATAATGGATCTCGTAAGCACAGGGTTTACTTTATGATTTCCTCCATTAAACTCTTCTAATATATCTTTCAATTGTGCGCTGTCTAGGGTTTTACTAGGCTACTTGTGCTTCTTTCTAAGTTTGAGAATGGTTCACTTTAATTGCTAGGAATGGTAATGGGTGGGGGAACCCTCCCTTGTTCCATCACTCCCCACCCACCACCCCCACCCCCGCCCCATCCCTTGCTTCCCTAATCCCCACCGGTGACCTATGGTTGGCTAACTACAAATTTTTATCTTTTATTTTGACATTGTTTCTCTACATACTCAATATCAATAATGGCTTTATAAATAGATCTTTTAGATTTTCAACTAAATATTTAATTTGAAATCAAGCTTAAAGGTCATTTTGATCTTTTATTTAGTTCCACATATAATAGCAAACCTCAACTTATAAGCACTATATATATATATATATATATATATATATATAGGTTAAAAAAAGCTACAATAGTGAAAAAATTCAAGTAAACTAAAAATAACCAATCATTATGTTATCACACAAATTATGATATTATTATTTTTCAAATTATAATATATATGCATATATTATTTACATGTAATTATAGCGTGTGTGTGTATTTACTTTTTCAAATTTATTTTATTGGCGGGAGACAGGGTGAGGGATGAAGTGGGGGTATCCTCCCTTGTCCCCTGCCCCATTTAAAGAGGGGGGAGAAAAACCCCCCCAGCCCCTGCACTTCCCCCAGCCCCACCCCGTTACTCCCCTGCAGGACAGGCACAACCCCATTGCTATCCCTAGTAATTGCTACTCTTGCCTTTTTCAAAGAGCTCCAACTACTAAATCCAAACAATAGGGTTTGCTACTACTTTGCAACACTAAGTGATACCTTACATGCATCCTTGCTTCCTTTTCGATGTCAATGTATGATGGAGTATCACAATCCAATTATAATTATAATAATGTTGTGCCAAACTCGTGCAGTAATATCACTTTGTGATTTTCTATTTGATGCATGAAATCTTGTTAAACTCAAAAACAATTTCAACAGACATCATTTTGTTCTTGATGAGAAGCAAACTCTTCACTTTTGATTCAGCCCTTCCACACATTTGTGTTCTACAAAAACTTCTCGAGATGAGATCATAAATCGGAGCTGATATTGACATTCCCATTTTTGCTAGGAAAGAACATCGTCCCATCTTTTATTCAAAAGTCAAAGGAGTGCCATTGAAATATAGGATAGTGTGAGTATCGATTTTCAAAAAGAAACTCAAAGATGGACATATGCATCAAGCCCAAAATACATTTATTTGAACCACACTGGATGCTCCGAGAGAGTTTTAACACAGCTGAATAGACACAATCTACATCTTCAAACTAAACATTATATTTCAAATCAACAAAATTAGACCTTTTGTCAAACACAATTCAAGATTACAATAAAGGTCATATCCTGTCCCAACTAAAATGACTTCTTAGCTCCACCTTACAAGGACAGAAAGGCTGTAGAAAAGTGTGACTTCAAAGGTTCTTCTTCAAAAAAGTCACACTTATTTGGGATATTTGATTTGAATCTCCTATTCAAAAAAGCCATGAACTTCTTGATGGGTTCATATTCAACTGAACAAGCAGAAAGGAAAATAAGAAATTCCTCTAGCAGGATCACTAACAGCAACATATAAACCTGTCACTCAGAAGGGAAAATATGCACAATGCAGATTCATTTGATCAAACGGACAGAATACTGACAAAGAGGCATATCTTTCCTTCTCTCAGTCTCCATGTCTAGCAAATGCTAGAATAAAAGATGCACTGCTAAGACTGCCATTATCACATGAGAAGTCTTGGGAGAAAAGCTAAAGGAGAAACTATCCAAGGGTAATGTTTTCATGACAAAAAGTAGCACTAAATTAGCACAGTCCTGAGAACATCGTACAAAAAGTACCAAATGATTTTGATAACTACAAACAAATTCCGGATAACTAACTTTTAAGCAAGGCGACAAATAAAAAGCCAAACAAATGAATTAATTGGAAACAGATTGATCTAAAGATTGCAATGGTCAGATGCCTCCCAAACAACCAAGTTAGATCAAAGTTATCATCTTGGTTTCTAATCTTCCATTTTCCACAAAATTGGCATCTTATATTCAACCTCACTGCAGGAATCTCAAAGTTATCATTTAAAAAAAAAAAAAATTCCATTAGCACAAAGGTTATCCAACATCACTGCTGGAATCTCAAGTTGTATGGCTTGAATAATAAATAAACCAGAAGAAAATCATACAGATTGGAAGATAATAACATCAAAAGAGAAAGCCCGCCCAGCATTTTATGTATTATAAACGTCGGGGGACAAATTCGGCAACTACATGCTAAAGCCTAAAGCTGGCTACAGGCTGTGAACTATAAGCCACATTAGCAGATCAATTAAATATGGAAATGGCAGACATTTAATTCAACTGATCCCTCTCTCATGACTACACCTTTCCAGAAACTGTGATCTGCAGATGAGATTTTGGCTAGCAAAGGTCCTTGGGTCCATAACTTACCTCTTAAACCAATGTAAGCACCATAAATTAAGCAAAAAGGATCTAGCCTAGTTGAAGTACATCAAGAGTCCATCACAGACAAAAAAGAATCACCATCATGCCTGCCTACTAAACACTTTATATAATGTCATGAAGCATCTATACCATGAGAGGACCATGGTACACCATCTAAAGTACATGCTCTTGTTGCGATGAACAACAAATAATAGCCCAAAAGATCAGAAGTGGCGGTTTTTTTTTTGGGGGGGGGGGGGGGGGCAGCGCCATTGTAAGCATCTATAAGTTGTGAACACAGCACAGACATGCTCAAGTCGCAAGGTTTATCCTTAAAAACTCGCATCCCAATACCAAACCAATCATTCAGTCAAATCAAATCCAGCCATTACAAACTTCAACATCATTGCTTGATCACCAAATACACATTTCTAGATACAAAAAAGATATAATCTCCTTCCTTTGTAACCTATAACTCATCTATGCACTTGATTGGAATTTACTACATCCAAAACCCATGTCTTGAAGAAATTTCAAGAGCATTTAATTACTGTACACATTTACCAACTATACCAAAATGATTTTGAATATTACAATTAGCAACTCTATGTTGTGTAGTTATAAGAGACGATACAAGCTGTTTGAATTTGAATCATGATCAATGAACAAGAAAAGTAAATTGTTTCTTGGCTAACTATAGTGTGATTAAGGATTTCTTCTGCTCATAACTTAGCCATTTTTCGAAAAATGAATATGCATAAAAGTAAATGCCTTCAGTAAAGGAAAAAGGAAAAAGCTTAACAAGATAATTCACCTTCAAATTTCTGACTTGATGCGGACAGCCAGCAGGTACATAAACAGCATCACCTAGTTTTTGAATGAAAGTCCATGGTTCGATACCTATACAACCATATAGAACCATGATTAATAATGTGCAGCAAAACTAACCAGATGTCACAATAACTACAATGAAAAGCTAACCGTATTCCTCTTTGAGCTTCCTCTTATGTTCCATGGTTAAGTATATAGTTTGATCATGTATTGGGTGAACCACCTGGAATAAAATATGGAGATCTAAATCGGTAATCCCATTTACTTAAGCAGCTTAAAGTCAATTACTTCGATGGAATGCTGTAACTGCTAGCATGGCTAAACAATTGCTGCTGAAATTTCATACTCTACCTATAATTCAGTGTAATGACCATTATAATGGAAATCTCAAAAACAAAAAAGGCAGGAATATCCCTAAACGACCATAAACTAACTTGAAAATATATCAAGCATTCAGCAAAAGGTTCAAACTATTAAAGAAAAAAGCAAAAAAATTTAGCTGATCAAACCATAAGATAACTTTTTGGCGCGAAGTATATATACATCTATTCTAGTAAAAAGACTGCAAATGTTTTCAAGGTATAAAATTTTACAAAGACGCCAATTGCATCAAATATCTAAATCGGAGGAGAGGACAAGTACAGATGTTTGTCTTCCTTTTCTAGATACTGAGGCTAGTTCCATAAGTAGAAGACAAACTAGGAGAAAAAATAGCATGAATGGTCAACATGTAAAAGCATTATTCTATGTCCAGTTGACATGAAACTACAAACTACAAGATAAGTTTAAAGAAGATACATTTTGCAAATTGGTAACCACCTGTTCTAGTGGACGACAACAGACATGCCTGAATTCCTTAAAGTGTTTCATCAGATATTGTTCTAATTTAGGCACATCTCACCTCCTGAATATGTCCCACAAAGCACCACTGTCCACATCTGCTACATAGTTTCTTAACACTTCAACAATTTCTTCCCTCTTCCACTCATCCAATTTTCCCCCTCCACTTGTTTCATCAGATTCAACTGTACTTTGCACATCCACAAATTCAAGCTCAGTATCACGACTTCTCTGAACGTCCAGTGAGATTGGAGAATTTTGATTTTCCTGATCAACATTTTCAGCATCAATCAGATTATTTCTCTCAACATTTTCAGCTTTATTATTCTTTCCTTTGCTTCTTCCTCTCTTCCTTATATCACCTTCCTTCACATCGTTGCCACTGGCACTAGTATTAATAGGCCTAGTCTTACGATTAACTTCTCCATTATCTGCATTGTCTCCATTCTCCATTATCTGCATTGTCTCCATTCTCCATCCCTCCCTTCTCAAGCGTAGTTTGCGAGCCTCCCACAACCTGATCGAGTTCTCTGGTTTCAGGATGCAATTTCAAACCATCAATACCCATCATCCGTGGAAATCTTGAACAATAACTCCTGAAAATTCTCCCTTCAGCCGCATCTCGCATGGTAGATGTCTTTCCATCTCTGCATAGCTCTCTTTCCTCCTGTGCAGCATGTTTCTGTTTCAATTTTTCAATTTTCAAAAGCTCTTTAGGTTTGTAGGTCAACTGATTTAGTATGAGTCAGCAAATTCACCTGAAATTAGCAATTAACATTCTTAAAGAATAAAAGAAAACCATAAAGGAAATTAAGAAGAGACTAAAATAACAAAGAGCAGATGGTCTGTAGTATGACAATTCCTCTAAATATCAAACTCTACCATTAACTTTGAGAGATCAGGTATTTACATTGTGAAATGCAATAAATGCATGTAAAATGTATAAGTAATTAGTTCTCATAAGTAACAACATCATGATATTTTTAAAAGCACATATTTTATAAATTTTCACCACAATCTAGTAGCCTGGCTAACAATGACCAGAAACTTTTCAGGGTCAAATAACTCTAGTACTAGAAATGCATTATTCTAGTTCCAATTTAACCCTAAAAACAACCAAATTTCGACAACTCCTAACTCTTGACTGCAGTAATACAATACAATTATGTGACTTTTCCTGATTCAAAAGTGCTGAGCCCATGCCACTCAAGAGGATGTGACACAGTAACTTTATGCCTTTTGACCATCCACCTTGACTATTATTTACCAAGTAAAATGACAAAATTGGAAGTAAACCATGTGTCAACTTTTACAGATCTCTTATTAATCACCATTATTCCTCAAACTAAACTTTCAATATTAACAATTATCCTAAACACGGCATTTCTTGAAAACTTTTTGGGAAAATGTGATGTCTCAAAGTTAATCCCCAGAAAATCCATGTTGAGCCATATATCAAGTGTTTCTACAACACTAATGGGACTGATGGGGATACTACAAGCCTTAAGTTGTAAGTTTATACAACACTAAGTCCGCATTCCACAGCCCTACAGATAGCTAGAGACCAAGAAGAGAGAATAATTGCCACAATACAACATTGTCTACCATACACCAGACATATGACTGTGAAGCTTGTAACAGAGTCTCCACGCCCAAGTTCTTCAACAAATCCACACGCAATATATGTTTTGGCCCCACGTCTGGCTTCAAAAAATCTTTCGGAAGTTTTCCAGCAAGATTTAAATACCACCATGTGGATGAGTATAAACCTTAAAAGGCAAGCAATTAATAAACTCAGCATTATGACGAGGTAACTGCTCCTCAAATAAACTAGATGGAGGCCAATCTTTCGACTTTAAAATCCGTGGCCATCCATAACTGTCAAAGGTACCGATGGAGTAACCTCGAAGAACTGGTGTACACTAATATCAACCTGCAAAGTATGCAATAGAAGTAACAGAAAATTTAATTAACAATCCAAATCAAAATATTATACAACTGCAATATTTACTCATTTGAACAGACTCTGGATCTCGAGATTCATTCAAGGGTCTTACTGAAGCATATTTAGATAATATCAACAAAATCTACCGTTTAAAGAATGAGAACCTTCAATTGTGATGGGTTATATGAGCATTACACTTGAAGTTGGAGACATAAGTAGCATTTCAGACAGAAGGTGTCTGGCTTAGCATTCATGTATTCTGACGTGAGATCTGAGGTTACAATATACTACTGCACCATCGACACACGCAACATATAATACAAATTAATGACCAAAAGATCTCAAAGCATAGGAAGAGTGTTCAAGAGGCATACTAAAAGATCACCCAAAGTAAAATAGAATTAATTCTTCCAGAACTGAATTAAACTCAGTTAAAAATAAACAGCTTACTAGACAATGGTTTTATGGGGAAAAAGTAACTAAGTTGACCAGATAAACAATTTAAAGAACTTCCACCATTTACATCCAAAACAAATGCATTAGTTAAGATCTAAATTGAAAGATCTGAAGGTCCTAGTACAGGTTTCAAACCGCATCTATATCCACAAGTACCAGCAACACACCAAAGTGAAAAACATAATAATAAAATCATTTGCTGCACAATAATGGCGTGACAAGAAATTAAAACATGCCCTGCCACAGGACCTTGGCATTAACCTTTAGTTTTCTCCTCTTACATTGAAGCTCATTGAGCAGCAGTAATCTAGTACAACCCATATTTCATCACAATAAACTACGAATCCCCCAATGCTTGTGTAAGAACACTCAATATTCAACTTATAGCCACTGAACCCGATTTTTGCTCAGACCTAAGTAATAGCTTAATACTTTCATAAACTACTGATTTATAGGAAAGATGAAAGTAGCTATCGGACAAAGGTTATTTCGCATCAGAAAAATGAACAACATTGTCATAAAAAAATACCTATACTTAAACGACTAGAAGCAAGAATAACTTGCAAAAGGAAAGCTGTTTCAAATGATTCAATTTATGCTGCAATTGGACAAGGCAACATCCATTTATGCTGAAATTTAATTGGGCTATTATCTGCTAAAATGGATACAAACATAAGTTTCTGAATCAAATAAGCCAAAAACAAAAAACGCATATGTTTGTTCTGCAAATAGGGTAGATAAGCTGACCTCACACAATCTAAGCAACTTATAGCATTCACATCCAACAGCACTGGATGGTTAACATTTTTAATCTGGCGAAAAGCATGCCACGTCACCCTTGGTTCCCAGCTCAAACCCAATGTTGTATCAAGAACATTTCCTGACAATCACAGGTTCACCGTTCATCCAATGCCATTCGAAATGCTTCTGATCCTCAGGCTGGAGTTCCACAGCTTTTGGACAGTACAAAAAGTTGTCCCGAGAATCTTGACGAGAAGCTGCTTTACGCAAGTTACCACAGCTAACATTGGGTCCATCTGCAAATTGTAAACAAGAAACACCACTTCTTAGAAATTGCAGGAACATCTTCAAGTTTCAATTCTTTTTTCATTTTCTCTGCTCTCACAAGCAACTCAGGAACCTCATTCTCTGAAATCAAGCACTTCAGTTCCAAAAATCCCTGACTACAGCCACCAAGTTCAGAGGGAGGGCAGGGAATGCTACAATCTTTATTGGATTTCCATTGGCTAACTAAGTCCAAATCATCCACAGAAGCATTCTCAATTTCTGCATTGCAATCATCCCGGTATCAATTTTAGGTTCAAGACTGTCTAGCACACATTCCGCTCTTAGTTGAACCCATCACAGGACATGTCTCGACACCATGCAAGTAATCTGGCCCCGGATCAATAAAATTCCACAATATTTCCCTCATCACTCCCTTGCAGACAGCCATCCCTAAGCTCTTGACAACAACGTAGACAAAGCTCATAAACACAATTGGGGCAGCTTCTGTGAAAATCAACAATAGAAGTTTTGCAGTTGTCGCTGCACGAGACGTAACGAAACTTTATTTTCTTCACCATATGGATTAAACATGAGTAATCTGAAAAGATTGTGTTTAAAAACCCTACCAATAAATTCTCTCATTCATCTGGCAGTTTGCTCGCTCTACCTTGATCTCTAAAACTGGCAAGTCTGCAAAACAAAATAAGTACAGTAAGTACTTTAAACATTAGCGAAATAAACATCTGTAAGGAGGTCCTCAGACACTATTTATACCACCAATCTTCTGGGTGCATCAGACCAAAAGTTAGCACAAAGAAATTAGAATTAATTAAACTGCATACATATTAACCAAATATCTTACTTGCATGTCAATCCTAAAAAGATATTTCAAAAATGAAAAAATTATAACAAAGAAAAGGCACCTTTAAGGGTAGCATCTCCTTAACATGTCCATCAAATTTTTCTAGAGAGGACACTACCAGTTATGTCATGGTTCCAGAAAAACATCAAACCCTATATTACCAACTGTCAGTCAACAGCTGATTCACTTGTGTTTATTAACCAAGCATATGTTGTCAACTAGTAACATTTTTAGGACTTGGTTTAATAGATCCCAGCAGCTTTGATTTGCATCTTCTATGTCTGCTGGAACATTATGATTTGGCATTGTGTTTCATGCCATGTCTACTCTCATGACCAATATGTCTCCTCCTAAGCAATGGAACTAATAAGAGCTCAACAAAGAGGTAGGATAAAAAGTACATGGAGAACAGAATCTCAGAGCTTCTGCAAACAAAATGAGAAGACCTTTAAGCTTTGCCTCTATCCTCTTCTCCATCATCTGTTCTTCATTGAACTGTTTCAGGAAAGGGAGAAGCAGCTGTAGGATGTATTTTGAGTACTCCATCTTTTCTTCAGCACTGAATTCCAATTCTATTTTCTCCTTGTGCTACATAAAACAATTGCAGTTCAGAGTATATGATCAAATACCAAAAAGGAACAACAGCTCAAAAAATACATGTATAAAGAAAAATGACTTTTATTGGCATCTCCATGCGTAAGCATGCTTTGCAGTTGCAATTCTTACGACAAACTGGACATGACTATGCAAAAGCCTCTTTCCGAACACCAGGATACCTGCATACGAGCCCAAAAAAGATAGTGACCACCGAATTATAACCAAAAAAGAAAAGAGGAAAAAAAGGATTGCCCAGCACCCATGATAGGTAGAGCACTACTTTTCCACCCACTAGAACACAATTATTTAAGCTTACACGTGACAGTCCAGCCACACAAAATTCCCAATTCCAGCTAAATTTGCTAAATACCAATTTCAACAAGCTAGACAAGTACTCAGAGGAAGCATAGCTACTTTGCTTCAGAGCAGGATAGGTATTTACATGAACAATAGACAAAATATCAACTTTCTAAAGGCGCCATATCCTAGCAGCTAAAAATATCTTAAATAATACTACATCAAAATGGAAAAACATAAGAACTTTGAAATGGTTTGTCTTGAACTACTATTTCGTACCAAGTATGTATGCAGGGGAGACAATATCGCTTCGTCTTACACATGGTACAGCGAATAACCTTTCCTCTGTCATTTCTCTGGCACTGATGACACATATTGGACTCAATTAAAATACCCTGCCACATCCAAATTCAAATTAAAACTTTCCTCATAACGAATTGAATCACAAACAACCAAAAAGTTTCAGATGATGCAAACATCTTACATTATCATCCTTGAGCATTCTGTTTGGTTTTGGGCCGCCTCCTCTATCTCCTCCTCCTCCTCCTCGCTGGGTTTTACGCCGCCTTTTACCTCTGTTTTGCTCTTCAGTTTCTGCCTGCTCCTTTTCCGCTTCCCCCATAAATTCACCACCACTCCCACCTTTCTCCTCTTCTTCTTTCTCCGGTACATCTTTAGATGGCTTTCTCCATCGCCTTCTCTTCATATTTTTTCATCGACTTCTTCTTCTCTTCTTCATGCATTACGAGGCATTGCGATATAGCTAGTACACAATAGTAAAGTGCTCTTAGTTTTAGGAAAAAGTTATTTGCGCTTCACTCTTTATTAATGGCACTCCTATAATTTATTTTACCATATAATCTAATAAATGAAAATTATAGGATAAAAATGATAGAAAGGATGCAACTAATAAAAAAATAGAATGCAACTAGTGAAAGTAATGATTAGCAAAAAATAGTGTAATTAACATTTTCTCACTTTTATTAACGTATGTACTTGAGATTAAGATTGTCTTAGTTCAGCACATGTATTCAAACCTTAACATGTTTAGAAGTATTTAAGGTGAATTTCTCAGAATAATGTTGATATACAAAAACATCACAAATGTATGTTTTGTAGGATTTGTGTTTGAAATAAGGGTCGCTCCAGCTACCAATATCAGCACACAAAAAATTCGATTTATTTTTGAAATTTTTTGCAACAGCTTAAGAATATTTTAAGCTAAGATTTTTGGTTGAATATTTTATTTTAACCGCAAATGGACTGTTGATCAACATTTGATCAACGGTCGTGATTTGAAGGTGCAGAAAATAAATTTTTAATTCTATTGCCACACACAAAATTTGTGGCGAATGACTTTTTTTTAAAAGCCGCACATTAAATTGGTGGTGAAATTTGTGGATCGTTAATCCATTTGATCAACGGCTGGAAAATCATTGCAGATTCAATATGCAGCAATATAAAAAAAAAATTTCGAAACCACACATCTAATGTGCAGCAATTTGAATTTTTTATTTGAAACTGCACATCTGATGTGCGGCAAAAGCTCTTGACCATTGATCATGAGTTGATCAACGATCATGAGTTGATGGCCTTTTTTTTCCTTCACCGCAAATTAAATTTGCTGCAAAGGAATTTTGTTTTTTGTTTTTTTTTTTTAAATGCCGTAGCTCTGGACTGTTAATGCAAGCGATCAACGGTGTCAACTTCAGTCAAAAACAATTTTCCAGTCAAAGTAGCAATACAACCTAAGCTTAAGCTCCTGTCGATAGTTTTGCTATAAAACTAGCTCAACTTCAACTGGTATTCTCCACTCGAACAATCCCAACTTTAGTTTCAGCTTAAAACTTGTGCCTACTTCCCTCTCGCACAACCCCAAATCCCCCATCTTCTTCTTTGTCTTCTCAAACGAGTGGCGTCGGCAAGGATAGTCTCCGAAGTAGATTTGGTGGCAAAGTATTTGCAAAGCCACTGTGATGACCTCACTACACCCTAAAACGAATCAAAGGGTTAAGCGAATCGCCTGCCTGATTCTCGTCAGGACTTACTCATTTACTCACATTAATTTCAAGATAACATTTCATTAACTAAAACCATTAGCAGTCCATCACACTCAGATACATATCAAAACAAAAGAAAAGTTGTCTTAACCCATAACATTTAATATGTACAACCCTCAAAGATAACAAAGTTGGCAAAACCTTAACATTATATACAAAGGGATTTATCCAAGTACAATTCAAGTTTCAGGCTTAAATTTTTGGCTAATCTTCACACCCGTTCTTCACTCTTGTAAGGAAAACAAACTAATGGGTTGAGTGAAACCCAGTGAGGTTCCACACAAGCAACAATCAATTAAACACTTAAACAAGTAGCAAAATTAAACAAAGAGGAAACACTTCACTGAGTAATCACTGTTAAAAGAATACAATGCTCGTATTAGAGTCATTTCAATGCACTACACACTCTGCCGTACCTCCCCTTATAACCTCTAAACAATAAACACTTCCCTTACTTAGATTATATCAGTATTCTGCTACTCTGTAGTAATACTCGAGTATACCGAAACACTTACCCAAAACTACCATCATATCGGACGAAACCCTTTGCTGGCTCAAATAGTCCATTGAACAGAGGATTTTAGGGCCCAATTTAGTCTGTGTGGTAAAGTACACACAGAGCTTACAGTCATGCACACTTACAGTAACACTTGGTCAATTATCAACCTTCAATCTCAAACTAAGTTGGGTGTGATAAAGTATACCCCCGATTTAGAAGACGAGAGATAATTGAAAACTTCACAATACACTTTACAATGAATCACTAGTAATATTTCCATGGTAAACAATTTATCACATAACATCACTTAAGAAACACAGACAATTAACACATAAATACGGAAATATGTAGGCAATTTAAACACACCAATGTGGAAACACTCACCTAAAATATTTTGAGTTCATACCTTGGGACTTGGATCCTTCGTCGAAACTCCCTTGGCTCCTGAGATATTTATAGACTTATTAATTCTCCAAATGATGAAGTTAAGCTCACATGATTATTTCGACTAAAGTATTCATATATATGTGTGTGTATATATAATTCAAGATATTTAAGGTGATTATATGGCAATAAAAGTTGGGATTTAGGTTCTGAGGATCATTTAGAATTGAGGTGTAAAGTAAGTTTTTTAGGATTTGGTAGTTTAGGGATCCTATGAATTTCCTTGATTTTATCCTAGATTTTTGGATGAGTTTTATAGGTAAGACTTTTATAAGGTAACTTAGAGGAGTTTGATCAGTTTTGGTTCATTTCTACCTTAGAAATTTAAAATTAAAAGCTAGAATCGAAGTATTAAGTTAGGATTGTTCATGTTCCATGTTTTTGGTTCAAAGTTTACTATTTCCTTGGTTCAAACCTCCTCAAATCCAACCTGCATTTTATCATTATACCTAATAGGTTGTTCTCAATTCCAAGTTTGGTCAAAATTTCCAGAGAAGTTTAGAAATTAGCTTGGAATCCTCAACCATTCCAATCGGCTCAAAAGGATTTAGCAAGCTGACCAACTTAGGTTTTCTTTTCTCAAACTCAATGTTTCTTGTTCTTGTCAAGGTAAAGGTAACATTCTGAACAAAACGGAGGATTACAGAGTATTCTTGACCAATATTTGCACAATTTCAGTTCACATAATAGAAATCAACTAGAAAGAACGACAACCACTCCCTTGGCTTAAAATCAGCAAAGTCAGCCATGTAGTTTAGTCATTACAGCCCCATTACATGAGTTTTCACAAGGAAAATAAGCATGCAACACGAAACAAAGGCTATACTAAACATATGTCAAGAATTTCCTAGCTAATCTCTTGGAATTTCGGATAAAGGGTTACTAAATCAAATTTTCTTTCCTCTTGACCAAATTGGATATTCCAGCAAGAATTCAACCATAAAACTTAAATTTTTCACCATAAAACTCACATGCATCAACCTATAAACTGTATACAGGGCCTAAAACATGAATTCCAGTTACAATCTACCAAAGTTTTCAAAGAACATGACCAAAGTTGTAGCATTTTTCCCTCTAGATATGCTGTTTTGGAATTCTAGTTTTGGTGTTGCTGTAAAAGTTCATCTTTTCTTGCTTTTAACACTTCAAATATCACATGCATGACCAGATTATAACCACTGGTGTTGCTTAAAATAAATCCTAACCAGGATAAACAAAAACTCTTAGCAAGAGTCTGAAATTTTCCAGCTTTAACACATCGGCAGTCACACTTCATCCTATCAAGAATTCTAGCAAGAGTTTCTTTACAATTTATTCTTTTAGGCTTCATTTTAAGTTGTAAGTTGGATGCATGTCAAGATGTGTAAGTTAGAGAGTATATATAAGACATCCAAACATAATTTTAACAGGTTTTTGAAGAAAACAACTCGGAATTTGCAGCTTAGTTCATCGAGTATCCTGTAGCAGCTTTAAATGAAATTTTCCAGATTTGTTGAACTTTGTTTCCCAGAAATTTTCTTCTTTTCTTGGTTCTAACTCAGCCTAAGAGACTGCTAACTAAAAAACAAAAGGACATGGAAAGAAATTCAGTAGATTACCTCTGGTTCTTAATGGCTTTAAGCTAGGAAAAGTTTTCGATCTCTCTCTCCACGATTCTTAGCTAGATAGGCTGAATTCTTTCTTGATTCCTAGCTAGTTCTCACGGTGGAAGAAAGGTAAGAAATGGTTTCCTAGTTGCTTTGGTTTTTCTCTCCTTTTCCTCTTGATGGTCTCTCGGGTAACAAAGCTAAGAAAGGGGAAAACTAAGCCAACTTCTACCTATTTACCTCTTTGACCAACTGAAATATAAGATGAGTAATGCATTTGCATGCTCATTGGGCTATTGGTGAGGACAAGTGTCCTCCACATTGCTATTGTTGTTTTATTTTTTTTTTCAACAAAATCCGACTGGTATTAATGATTTTTGGTATAGAAGATACAATTTCTCCTAAGGTTTATTTATTGAGGAGTAACAAATATGTGAATGAACCAATAATAAAAAGGAAAAATGTGACATGCACTAAATCATAAATAAGACATGAAAACTTTCGAGCCTTCACACTCTTCCCCCCATACAAGAATTTCGTTCTCGAAATTCTTACCATTATTCTTAAGTAGGTCGGGATACAAATCTAAGATCTCTATCTGACACTATACTTACTGGAATCCCATGAAGTCTTACAACATTATCTATATACAATTTGACCAACTTCTCCAAGGAATATTTCATATTTATTGGCAAGAAATGAGCCGACTTAGTTAATTTATTCACTATTACCCAGACTGCATCATGACCGTTCTGGATATGGGGTAATCCTGACACAAAATTTATAGTAATATGTTCTCATTTCCATTCAGGTATCTCCAAAGGTTGCAACAGTCCAAAGGGTTTCTGATGTTTCGCTTTAACTTGTTGGCATGTCAAACAGGTTTCAACATATTGAGCAATCTCTCTCTTCATATTATTCCAACAATATAACTTTTTCAAATCCTGATACATCTTATTATTGTCAGGATGTACCGTATATTTAGAACGATGAGCTCTATCCAAAATCCTTCATTTTAGCTCTTCACGGTTCGAGACAATGATTCGGTTTCGAAACTTTAATATGCCATCTTTCCCTATACTGTGATCGGGCAATTTTCCCACTCGAGCTTTTTCCAATCGTTTCTGCAGGGCAAGGTCTTTCTCTTGGCTTCTCTAACTTGGTTCACTAGTATCGGTTGCATTAAGATATTCTCAAATACTATCTTCTAATTTTTGGGTTTGAGGTTCCATCTACTAATCTTTTCTAACATTCCCCACTCCTTAAATATTAACCCTACCACTTATGTCTTTCTGCTAAGTGCATCGGTCACAACATTAGCTTTCCCTGGGTAATAGTTAATCATATATTCATAATCCTCTAGAAATTCATCCACCGACGCTGTCTCAAATTCAATTCCTTCTAAGAAAAAAGGTATTTTAAACTCTTATGATCAGTATAAATCTCAAAAGTTATCCCATACAAATAATGCCTCCATTTCTTCAATGCAAACTACCATGACTAACTACAAATCATGAGTCGGATAATTTTATTCATAAGGTTTCAATTTTTGGGAGACAGAGGCTATAACCTTACCATCCTACATTAATACACACCCCAATCTTTCTTTTGAAGCATGTGTATATACTATGAAGCTGTCTCTACCATTTGGTAGTGCTAACACTGGGACGGTAGTTAAGCGCTTCTTCAATTCTTAAAAACTAGCCTCACATTTGTCATTCCAAACAAATCTAGCTTGCTTCTGGGTTAAATTTGTCAAAGGTCCAGTAATTTTTGAAAAATCCTTAATAAACCGACGATAATATCCTGCCAGACCTAGAAAACTACAGATCTCAGTAGGGCTCTCTGCCCGCTTCCAATTAACAACTGTTTCAACTTTAGTTAGATCTACAGTAATTCCTTTCTTTGAGATGATATGCCCTAAAAATGATACTTTTTCCAGTCAGAATTCACACTTATTAAATTTAGCATACAACTGATACTCTTTTAAAGTCTGTAACACTATCGTTAAATGCCGATCATGATCTTCTTGGATTTTGGAGAATATTAAGATATCATCAATGAAAATCACCACAAATTGATCCAGGTAAAACCTAAACACCCGATGCATTAAATTCATAAAAGATGCTAGTGCATTAGTCAATTCGAATGGCATCACTGCAAATTTGTAATGTCCATATCGAGTGTTAAAAACGGTTTTAAGTACATGCTTCTTCTTAATCCTCAATTGATAGTATCCTTGCCAAAGTCTATCTTAGAAAACATGATTGTCCATTGTAATTGATCAAACAGTTCATCAATATGTTGCAGAGGATACTTATTCTTAACTGTAAGGTTATTCAAACCCCGATAATCGAGACATAGTCTCAAACCTCTATCTTTTTTCTTCACAAATGACACTGGAACTCCCCATGGTAACTCACTCAGCTATATAAAACCCCGCTCTAATAAATCCTGTAATTGGATTCTTAACTCCTTAAGTTCGATTGGAACCATTCGGTAAGGTGGCTTGGAGATGGGATTTGCCTTAGATAACAATTAAATCTTAAATTCTATCTTTCTCTTAGGTGGTAATGGCATTAGTTCCTAAGGGAAAATGTATGGATAATCCTTTACTATTGGAACATATTCAACTCTCACCTTATCCTTTGGAGTATTAATTAAGTATGCCAAATAACCCTGTGCCTCTCTACTCAGCAATTTTTCTAGTTTGTATTTCTGAAATAAGGTCAGGCAAAGCCATTCTACCCTTCATATCCAATCTTAGAATTGGTTCCCTGGTATATGAAATTCTACCGTCTTAGTTCTACAGTCCACCTAAGCATAATACTGGACTAAACAATTCATACCCAATATAACATCATTACCTCAAATGGGTAAAGTTATAAGATCCTCCAACAATTGTCTTTCCCCAATCTTAATCTCACAATTTCTATATGCCACATTGGTTATCAAACTTGATTACTAGTTGGAGTTTTAATTTCTAAATCATAAGGTAGTTTGTTAGACTTCATATCAATTTCACACATAAAATTTACAGTTACAAATGAATGCGTGGTATCAGGGTCAATCAAAATCTTAGTTAAGTAATTAAAGACAGGGATCGTACCTTCTACCGCCTTAGCTGTCTCTAGCATGTACTGTCACTTAGTACTCTCTGTCGATTCCCTTCATCATTAGTCTGTCGAAGTGCAGGTAGTGGGGTGTTGGTACCCCTTGGTAACTTAGTTAGGCAACTACCAATTTGGTGCTCTGAACTTCCACAAAATAAACATTTTCGTCCCTTCACCCAACAGTTTTCCTCGGAATGATTTCCTTTTCCACAGTATCCATATGCTATCCAGGAGCCCGATGTTTGCCCTCCTCTGGGAGGCCGTCCTTGTTGTCCTCTTCCAACCTGAGCTTCTCTGGGCGGAGTCCTGGTCGGTTGGTTCTGAGTTCCAGGTGAAAATCTCACTTCACCAGTTCCTCTTCCTGTTTTGGACGGTAGGACATTTCCTCGAGATTGCCCGGGAGTAGGGCTCGAGGCATTTTTTCTTTCTAGCTTGGAAAGGCTTAAGTTGGACTTAGCATTTTCAATTCTCTTGACTTTCTCAAGAGCCCCAACGAAAGTATCCAGGGTGACTGGCACTAATGATTCCTAAATGATGTGAACTTGACCTAGCAAGAACCAATCTTAGATCAGGTTGTGGATACAAAAGATGGATTTTAAAACGATCAAGGACAGCTTGAGATTATTTAGAAGAGTAGAAAGGTGCCACAATTCAACATGGTCTTGAATTGATAAGCCAAAACTTGAACAAAGGAGACACAACTCATTTTGTATCAAGGGCCGTTCACAAAGGAACAAATAAAAGAGTTAAACTCTCACGTTTTCATAAAATCATTTTCCCCCTTAATTGAAGGGAAGTGATGCCTTTTATAGGCTTACAAGACTCAACTCCTAACTTAACTAGAACTAGGAATTAACTAAACTAAACCGAATTTGGCTAAACAAAAACTAAGTCGAGTTCGGCTAACAACATTGGTCCACATGATCTAACCGTGTACTTAACCAACCAATGACTAACTAAACACAGACCAAAAATTAGAAAACATAAACATAACCAATCCGTGACCCTTAGCTAGGTCTTAAGCCATGGTTCCCATGGTTCTTACTCAAATCGGGCACTTGTTGTTAACTCTATTCATTGGACCTCAACGAACCATGAGCGAATCTTGAAATAAGGCACAGGCAGCTCTTAGGACTCGTATCATTCTTCTCATCTTGAAAAGATTTGCCCTCAAAGTGATGGATCGCTTAAGGTGCAATAACGATAGAATCACGTGAATGAAGACAATCTTAGTAGCATGATGTCTAGACAAACTCTTGATACTCAAACTCAAATTGAGCATAAAACTCAACTTTTATTGGTAGCAACATGATGAATTCGGCAGTTTTATCTTCATGTGAACAAGGGAATGATGAAGACATCAAGGGTGAAGAAGGACTACTCAAATCCACGAGCTGATTGAGACTGAAAAAATCATGGATCGAAGCTTGTTTTGGATCCTTATTTGAGACAGGAACAAGTAGAAAATCAGGTTGCACTCCTTTAATCAAAGCTGGAAGTTCACGGACAGCTTTACAACCTATAAAAACAAAATAACCCTCAGTTTGACTTGAACCAAAAATTGGATATATAAACAATGGAACATTATTAGCTATATGGCAAGAAGGTTTAGAACAAGAGTTAAATGTTAAAACTCCCTTGGACAATTCATGGTTTCTTCCAGCAACCAATTCATCTAGTTTAGTCATTGCTGGTTTGTCACATTCTTCCTTAAAATCTGCATAAGAACTACAAGAGTTAGGACTGAAATTATGCCCAAATTATGGTAAAAAAGATGAAGGACCCAAAGTTAACGAACAAAAATCAAAATCTGGAATTTTTTCGCGAAAATGAGCTCTAATGGACTTTTTATTGGTGCGGACAATTTTGAATTGGAATTGTTCCATGAAGTGATACCAAACAGACTTAATTGCTTGATGACAAACTCCGTGGAAGCTGTCAAAGTGTACAAGTGACTTCGAAATGGAACATTGCATGACCAACTCCACTTGGCTTCGCTTAATTTGCACAAAAGAAGAAATACTAAACAAAGCAAATGTAAGTTGGTTAGAAAAGCAATAAGATTGTACATTCTCACTCAAAAGTAGCTCACTTGATTTTGCACTCAACTTATTAGAATTTCCCATCTCTTGTTTTAACTCATTGCCCTCGATTTTACCTCATGTTCAAACTCTACGACATTACTCACACTCTCATGTGTTACAGCAATTTCCTCATATCTCCCTGATGGACTAGAAGGAACATCTCCTTTATTAACATCGGTTGACGTGTGATTAAGTTGCACGAAGTATGAATTCATCACTTGTCTAAATTCCTCCTTCATAGAATCAACCTAGTCTTTAGTCGAACTTAGGAAATCATCCTTTGGTTCATGAAACTTTGACCCAATCTGAGAATTCTTAGGCTCCATGACTTGATTGTCACGGCATTCCTTAGATGAATCTGGTTTGCTTGAGGATGACCTCGACTTAGATTTTCGATGCAAACTTCTTTGCTTCTCCTCATACTCATCACAAGTACGCTTATATCTTTTATATGCATACAAAGCACGGAAATGATCCATTTCTTCCCGAAGTGAATGAAACTCATGTTGTGAATGTGACAATCTCGAAGAAGTTTTGAACTAGAGTAATCAAAATCCCTCCTCTTAGAAGGTTCGTTACTCCAAGAATTCTTGATGATACGAACGAGATATAGCTCTACAAGGCATGGTTAAGTGACCTGCAAAATTGGTTAGCAAAGAAAAAAAATTCCTCACAACACACAAGCTCACGTGTTTGCGTTCGTCACTCGTGTATCACTCGAGTATATCACACTCTATTGACCTCACCAACTCTTTCAAGTCCTTAATCACAATCCTCAAGACAATATGAATTGCTCATAATTTGATCAAGATGGCTCAACAATTCAATTAGCATAGTGGTAAGGACTAGAAATTCAAGACAATAGACTTGATGAGACTTGACTTAAAATCTGGAAATTGCGTGATACTCAACAACTGGAGTTTTGAGGATGTATTTGGGGCTGGAACAATTGGAATTTATGAGCAAAAGCTACTAGAAAAGAATGAAAATAGCGACATAAGAAAGCTAGGAAATCAACTCGAACAAGGCTGGAAAGTTTGACTCTTCGAAGGAAAATCTGGAATTTGACACTTTGAAGAGAAATCTGGAAATTTTGGTGGCAAATTTAGGATCTAAACCACTGCAACTTGGACGTGGTTTTGGACTTTCAGGGATGGACTTTACGGATTGAAAATGAACCTAGCTATCTACACAAAAATTTTGGTGTGAATCGACACAAGAATAAGTTGACTTGAAGCTACTTAGTTCTAGTTCTTGATGTGTACAATCAGGAAAATTTTGTTGGACTGATTTATCTTGGAGAGCTGGAATTTAACACCCTTTTTCCAATGGCACAAGGATTAAACAAGCTATAGTCAATGACTTTCAAGGAAATCTGGACAACTCATTTCAGATTGTACCGGTCTAGTCAAATTCGAATAGGAATTGGAAAAGACTTGCGGTTGTTTGTTATTATATTTGTCCAGCTGAATTTGGTATTTCCCAAAACAGATTTGATACTCAATTCTAGCTTTTTTCAAGAATGATAGCTCGTTTCAAATTGTACCACTCTAGTCAAATCCGAATGGGAATTAGAAAATACTCGCTGCTGTTTTTTATTATATGTGTCTAGCCGAATTTGGAATTTCCCAAAACAGGTTTGATACTCAATTCTGGCTTTTTTCAAGAATCAAATTCATGGTTGTGTTGTTGGTTTTTTTTATGCACAACAATCAAGAACTTCAAGAAATAAATAACTTGCCGCTGGAATTTTTTTTTTTGCAGCTTTGAATGTTCAAGACTTCAATTCCCAAAAAAAATCCAAAAACTTCAAGATTCTGATGAAGAACGTATGTGGATATTTCCAGAATCAAGAAACAACAAAAATTTGATGAATTTATTCCCCCAAACAGATCACAATCCCTCGGCTTAAACAAAGACAATTTTAGGGTGGGACAATGTTTCAAGATTCGATTCTACAACTTCAAGAACCTCAAGAATGTGTTTTAGACAATCAAGAACTTCAAGAATTTTTGAAGTTATGACTCAAGTTCCAAGAAATTTTGCAAGGTAAGTCCACTTTTACCACAATTCCAGAATCACAATGAAACTCTATCAAGAACTCTAAACACAACTTCGGATTCCTTAAGAAGACACACGAACAACAATTTGTTTGAAAAACTAACGGCTGGTATGTTGTTTTCTTGACTCAAACATCAATGAAATCACGAAACAACATTCACACAAGTGCTGGAAACAAAAAACAAAGGTAAACAATCAACACTTAATTCGGACAACAAGGACTAAAATGAAACCCTAAATTTGGTTGTGACCAGGGAGACATAACGATTGAAATTTTTTTTGAGTTTTCCCATATTGTTTTACGACCAAAATGACACAAATTTGACACTATAATCTGGACATAAACCAATGGGAATAACGACTAGAGTTTCTAGGCAGATTGCAATCAAACGATTAGAAGCAAAAGTGAATATGCGATGACTAAGAAGCCCTAGCAGCCGTTTTGTTTGGCCAAATTTTTTGGAATAAATACCAATGAAAAACAACACAATTTATCATGAAATTCTGGACAAAAACTAACAAGAAACAACTACAAACTGACATGGATAGATTGCACAAGAAACAAACACGATGAACAACAAGAAACTAGACACGAATAAAACTGTGGAGATTCAAATCCTATGGTGAAAATTTTTATTTTTTTTAATTGGGTAGGGTTTGGTAGGAGAACAATGAGTAAAACAAGAAAAAAAAGGATATTGACCTGGATCAAGAGCCGAAACTTTGATACCAACTTATGTGAATTTGACCCAACAAGAATCAATCTTGAAGAACCAGGTCGATCAGGCAGTGGAAGGATTTATCTTGATCAAGTTATGGATACAAAAAATAGATTCTAAAACAATCAAGGGCAGCTCAAGATTGTTTAGAAGGGTAGAAAGGTGCCACAATTCAAAGCGATCTTGAATTGATAAGTCAAAACTTGAACAAAGGAGATACAACTCATTTTGTATTAAAGGATGTTCACAAAGGAACAAAAAAAGAGTTAAACTCTCACATTTTCATAAAATCGTCTTCCCTCTTAATTGAAGGGAAGTGATGCCTTTTATAGACTTACAAGACTCAACTCCTAACTTAACTACAATTAGGAATTAACTAAATTAAACCTAATTTAGCTAAACAACTAACTCGAGTTCGGCTAACAACATTGATCCACATGATCTAACTGTGTACTTAAATAACTAATGGCTAACTAAACATGAACCAAAAATTAGAAAACATAAACATAACCAATCCGTGACACTTAGCTAGGTCTTAAGCCACGGTTCCCATGGTTCTTACTCAAGTCAGACACTTGTTTTTAACTCTATTCATTGGACCCCCAACGAACCATGAGCGGATCTTGAAATAAGGCACAGGCAGCTCTTAGTACTCGTATAACTAAATCTCCAATTTAACTCTTGAACAAACTGCCTTACTCTCTTTTGTTCGGTGGGTACTAATTCGGGGAAGAATTTGGATAATTTTGTGAACTGGGCTTCGTATTCGGCAACACTGGAGATCTCCTGCCAAAGTCTAATGAATTCATCCTCCCTCTTCTCTTGAACTAAAGGAGGAATATATTTCTCTTTAAACTCATAGGCAAAGTTAGCCCAAGTCCACAGAGTTTGTTCTCTTTCCCATTTAGTTTTAATCACATTCCACCATGAACTGCTACCCCCTCAAATTGGAATATAGAAAAGGTAACTTGTTTCTCCTCAGGATATCTTGATACTTCAAATATGTTAACCATAACTTCTACCCAATTTTTCGCTACTTCAGAATTTGGTTCTCCAATAAACTTATGTGGGGCAAACTTTTGGAACCTTTTTAAGGCCCTATCTTCTCCTATTTCTGAATACCTATGTTGGTGTGTAGGTTTGACTCCAGAATCAGATTGATTTACTGCTCTTTCTAATAAATCGGTCATCCTATTCAGGGGCATAGCCACTTGATCGTCTCTATTGACTTCTTATTCTTGGCTCTGATCTGCCGCGAATTCACGGTCCCCATTCTAGTTTTCAGGTCGTCTAATCCTACGTGGTCACCCATGTCATTGTCTCTCGCTCTCCATTCTACGCGTAAATATGCTATATGTATTTAGAAATCATGAATAGATTAGGTATATCTCTATCTCTACATATATATAGATACAAGATAGTATTTAGTTTTAGAAATTAAAATGCATTCAACATATAAATCCACTCATCACATTCTAAATGGTTAAGTTACATCCCAACAATTCATAGAAAACAACAATTAAAGTCAAGTACAATACAAGTAGTTTATATATACATAAAAGTAAGCAGTTCAATAGTACAGTGCAATTAACATAACAAACATGCTAGGTAGCTCAAACCGTAGTTGTTAAGTTCAATTTAAAAGTCCATTAGTCTAATCCAAAATAGTCCCAGTCAATCCAACCGCTTCTCCCGTGTTCTGCCTCCTCAGGTTCCTCCTCTTCTAGATCCTCCTCAGGATCTTCCTCCATTTCGTTCTTAAGTACCTCTCCTAGGGGTTGCTTTTGATCTAGGTGCACGTCTCCATGTAGAGTCTTCTCGACTATTAGTCTCCCTTAACACCTCGCACCCTACTAAGAATTCCTCAGTTCGATCCCTAACCTGCCTTAGCACTCGAGTAAGGTGCTCGTTTACTTCCTGCAATTGCTGCCTCATTACATCAGTTCGGTGCTGTTCATCTATAACCTCAGCCTCTAATTCCCAAATTCGGGCACCTTGGGCCCTCATAGCATCCCTCATTTCCTGCATTCGTTCATAGGCCTTGATGTTCTCCCTTTCTAGCCTTCGACGCTCATCAATCACTGCTAAGACCATATAATTAGGATAAGAATACTTCCTCCAACGGTCACATTGACTAGTCATTCACCGTGCTGGGACATACCACCGAAAGGGGTTGCTTGGTCTTTCCTAGAACATTATAGTTCTACATGGCCTCTGAGGCCCCTCATTTCCACCATTTCGTTCCATGCCTACAAGTTTCAATCAAGGTTAAAGTCTTACTAAATATCACATAAAGTCTTACACTCGACACCCTACTCAATTAGTCCTAAATCTTTATAGTTACCTACTTATTTCATTTTTTTCCTAGTTCATTTCAAATCTAGACTTATACAAGTGATTGTTTATCTTTATAGTTACCTACTTATTTCATTTTTTTCCTAGTTCATTTCAAATCGAGACTTATACAAGTGATTGTTTCTATTTAGGACTAATTGAGTAGGGTGTCGAGTATAAGTCTTTATAGTTACCTACTTACACTTGACACCCTACTCAATCCTACTTATTTCATTTTTTTTCTAGTTCATTAGTATAAGCAACAATCAATTAAACACTTAAACAAGTAGCAAAACTAAACAAATAGAAACACTTCACTGAGTAATCACTGTTAAAAGGATATAATGCTCGTATCAGAGTCACTTCAATGCAATACACACTCCACCATACCTCCTCTTATAACCTCCAAACAATAAACACTTTGTCGCGCCCCATTTTTGAAAATAACAAAAATAACGAATTTTAAGAAAAATGGATTTTTGGTTGGTTTCGATTTGAAAAAATATGTTTTAGATTTTGTTAGAAAATAAATAAGGAAAATAAAATGGGTCTTTATGGGACTTTGAAAATGCGACGATTTGACCCAAAATAATAGTTTAAAAAGGGTTTTAAATAAAAAATCGAAGTCACCACTTGATATTGAGTTGAGGTGTACCAAGTCACCTAAGATGAACTTTTTAAATAAAATTATGGAAAACCCTTTTTAAACGACTCCTAAGTCTACGGAAATCAGAGAAAAAGATTCGGGAGTCACATTTGAAGAAAGGGAAGGCAAGGATAAAAATCCAAGGCACCCTTTCAACCTAACCAAGGCTAGTTGTGTGATTTTAGTCAAAAATTTTCTTATTTTAACCTAAAAATTTATCGCATTTGGAGGTACTATATGAATACAAACCCTAGACCTAAGAGGGTATCGGGGGGTCAAAATATCTTTTCGAAATTATTTGATGCAATTCGCATTAGTTGCGACGCCCAAAAGTAAACTTTCGAAAAAGTCACGAATTGTGCAAAAAACATGAGACTCTAAGAAAAGAAAAGAAAGAATAATAATAATAAAAATAATCATAATTATACAAATATACATGTCCTAAAGGAATGCATCATGTTGGGTACGAGGGACTAATGTTCGTGACTCAATTTCCCCTTTTATAGAGAGGATACGAGCGTGCTAAGGCTAGAAAGTAAAACTCGTCCATATCCCATACTCAAGGGGTTATACCTAATCTAATCAAGCAAATGTACTAGCCTAATTCTAATTCTTAAATGGAATGCAAGTCTAATGTCGTGTTTTCATACAAAAGAGGAAAGAATATACATATAGAGGAAATATGGGGTATGGGATTTACATATAGTGGAAAATGTCATGCAAAATGATAAAAACTCTAAAAAAAGAGAAAAAACATGCATGAGATGAAGTGATTTTATCACACAATCATGATCTAACGCTCAAATGGCTCCTAAGGGTCTAGCATCGGACTAACCCATGTCTACAAGTTCTCACTAGCGTTGGACTAGTGAGAAATTGGAAAAGAGGCCACAACTAGCGTTGGACTAGTGTGGTGATGTCATGCATTCATTTATAACCAAATAAATCATGTAAAGCATAATAAAACAACTAAACACATAAAACACATAACATATAAGCATGATATCTAGATGAAAGACCCTAAGAAAACGGTAAACACGTAACACATAGGCATGCAAGGCATACAAAACAAGTAAAACGAATAAAACCCTAACTATTACATTCGGGGAGCCCTACTACAATCTAAAAGGGGAAAGAATTAAATAAAATGATATAATAACCTAACTATTACAATTGTGGCATTTAATGGCCTTCCCAAATAATTACAAATTAAATTAAAATAAATATACAAAAATTAAAACAAATAAAGCAAATGAATGAAACGAAATGAAAATATTCAAAAGGCATGCAATTGAACACATAAAGTCACATAAGTGCACATAGAGTCAAATAAAGTGAAAATAAAGGATAAAGTGTACCTCTCTTGAGTTGGGGGCCCTAAGGAAGTGGAAAATTACTCATTTATACTCCAAAAATAAAGAAAAGGGTCAAGGCATCATTTTAATTAACAAATAATCATAAAAATGGAAATAAACATGAAATTGAATCAATTGAATCATGGAAACAACCTACTTTTAAGAAATTAAAACAATCAAGGACTTAATTGCAAAAATTAACAAAGTTTTAGGGGTCAAAATATAATGACCACAAAGAGATGAGGTCATAATTAAAGAAAAATAAAGTTCAAGGACCTATTTGCAATTAAATTAGGGGCCTATCTGGAAGAAAACAAAAAATTTTAGGGCCATAGCATAATTATTTCGAAGTACAGGGACTGATCTGCAAATTCGTTTGCTGGTTTCTTAATGGATCAGGCCATTGGGCCGTTTTCCTTATTTGTGCGGGCCGAATACCTCCCCAGCCCAATGGAGACCCAAAATTAACCAATAAAATTGACGGGCCTTAACCCTCTAACCCAAACCAAGAAGCCCAAGAAACAATAAACTAAATTCACTTTTATAAACCCAACGAAATAACCTCTTAACCTAAATCACTTATTTCACTAAAACCAACATGATAAAATCAACTAAAATTATTTAATCCACAATTATGACCTAAAATCAAGAATTAATTTACCCCAAAAGACTACTTCAAAATATAAAAGGATGATTAAAATTTAAGAGGGCGAAATTGGTTTCATTACAAAAGTTTTTGGGCCATATCAGAATGGGGGAAAACTTGAGAGATTCAAACACAACAAAAATAGGGACCTAATTGAAAGAATTATGAAGGTTTTGGGGTCGAATTATGAAGTTCAGAAAATCTGGGGCCAAATCACAAACCAAAAGAAAATGGAGGGACTGAAATTATAGATTAAACAAATAATCATCTTCTCCAAACGGGCTCTACATCAGACGGCCATTCCTGTTCTTCTTTGCAATCAAAGTGACACCAAGAATCAATTTCAACTCTAGTCATTCCCCAATTAGGCAATGAAATCCACACAAAAACAAATTCCCGCTCCTAACATTAATTCAGATTCATACAAAGGGAAACATAAGGGAACGAAAATCAGAGAAAGTGCAAGACACCAATACATCAAAATTTCTCAAACGAAAGGAAAAGAACTTGCTAACTTATCCAGTTTCTTCACACGCAAAAATACAGACAGGTCATCTTTCAAGTACAGCTTTCGGTCGGGCATTTTATCGAACAGCAAATAGGCATTAAAATTTCACTAAATTCTTGCTCAAATTGAAATTATAATTAGCCCAAAAATTTTCAGAAAACCCTAGAAAGTCAGCCCAATCAGCACACATAATCATGTATGTTCCAAAATCATGCATAATCGACAGACGCATTGCAAAAGCAGGCTTTGAAAGCTTCAAGAATCTGGGCTTTAAGGGAAAAAGGATAGCTTACTGTGCTCTTCCTCTGTGGAAATCCGCAGGTGGTGATGGAAGATTCTGATGGTGGCAGCGGCAACAGCAACCAGTTGCGGGTTCCCTTCTTTCCTTGGATTGCCTTTGCTCTGTTTCTTCGTCGAAGCTTTTCCTTTCCCCTCCCCTTTTTATTTTTTCGTCTATTCTCTGGCTCGCTCTCTCGTTTTGCTCTCCCCGAAAACTCTCTAATTTTCCAGATTTTTCCCTTTTCTTCATCTTCAATCCCCTTGTCCGCCGCCCCTTTGTCTTCTTTTTTTCCTTTTTTGCTCTGTTCTTTTCCTTTTCTCCCCAAGACGAAACTCTCACTCTCGGTTTCTCCCCTCTCTGTTTTTCACTCCCTTTTTTCTGCCGAAGACTCCCTTTTGTCCAGATTCCCATCTTTTCTTTTGTTCTCCGTTTTTGCCGAAACCTTGCTTAGCTTTCTCCTTTTCCAGCCGAGAGCTCTCTCTCTCGGTTCTCTCTATCTCACTCTATCTCTCACACTTAGCCGCCATCCAGATTTTTCCGTTACTCTCCCTTTTTTTTTTCACTCCCCAGCCGTCATTCCCCCTTCCTCTTTTTTCCAGTTTTTTTCTTGCCTTTTTCTTTCTAGTCCGCAAAACCTCCGTGTTTTCTTTTAGCTTTTTCCTTCCCTTTTCTATTTTCATCCGATGCCCTTTTCTCTTTTTGTTCTTTTTCTTTTTGCTCCTCCCAAATTTCCTAAGCCAACCAAGTGTCCCAACACCTCACCTTCTAGGTGTTGTGTTGTCAAATAAATAAAGGAACATTTGTCCCACATGCAAGCCTCCACCTATTCACACATTTTCCTTATTATTTTTGTCATTTTTGCTTTTGCTTTTTTTGCTTTTTTTTCTTCTTCAAAAATCAAACAAAGTCAAAAATAAATTAAAACAAATTGAAAACTTTTAAATGTCAATTATATATTTTCAAATTGAATCCAAAATGATTAAACAACTTTTTCTGAAAATTTTCATTTTCTAAAATTTTAATGCTAAAAATATCTTAAAAATAAGAATTAAGAGAGTAATGAGCAAAAATGAATAATGATTATCATTTAATAAAAATAATAATAAATAAACCTAAATCAAAAAATTGACATCTAAAATGCTAAAAAATGTCTAAAAAAATCATGAGATTAATAAATAAGTAAAAATATGTAATAATTATCAAATAAAATAAAAATATGTTAAAATTTTGTGTCTACAGTTTGCCCCTCTTTGTTTGAGTTTCGAAGAAATTCGAGACAAAAACGTAGACACCAAATACTTATCTCTAGTCATTTTACCATGAGTTGGCACATGTAAGCAAGCATAAAAAGGTTAGTGGGATGACAATCCGAGCCTGCGATATAATAATTTCGTCAGTGGGATGAAAACCCGAACCTGCCTTTACTTGGTCAATGGGATGATACCCGAGTCTGCCTTCACTTGATCAGTGGGATGATACCCGAGCCTGCCGATAATAATTGGGTCAGTGGGATGAAACTCGAGCCTGCCTTCACTTGGTCAGTGGGATGAATACCCGAATCTGCCTTTACTTGGGTCAGTGGGATGATACCCGAGCCTGTTTTCATTTGATCAGTAGGATGAATACCCGAACCTGCCTTCACTTGGGTCAGTGGGATGATACTCGAGCCTGTCGAGGTTGGCGGGATAAAACTCGGTCCCAACGTGGTGTTTGGTGTTGGTGGCACAAAATCCAAGTCCAACGAGATGTTTGTGATGATGTTAAGATAACTTTTGAAATTGTAATTTTCAAAACTTGCCCCAGTGTGGGGCCTTTTTCTTCTTTCTTCTTCTTTCTTTTTCTTTTTTCCTTTCTTTCTTTTTTCCCCTTTTTTTCTTTTCTTTTTTTCGCTATCACCCTTCCAATTTACTAAATTTTGACTTCATTTCTTCGCCGATTTCAGCCATGAATACCTGCACAGAGGGGTTTATCAAAGTAAAACACTTAATTAAATTTTCTATTTTATTTAAAAAATTGATACAACTACTACTCATGAAAAGAGCAGCGTGATTGATTTGAAAGTATATTACTTGACTTTCGGGCGAAATCCTGAAATGTATTACAAAAATTTGTCCCAGTATGGGCCTATCTTGTGATATCTCACAAATTAAAATTTGCCTCGGTGTGGGCCCATTTGGTTGCAAAAATTTTATTCGAATGACTCTCCATTTATTTAAACCAAGTAAATAAAATTGTGTTTCCTAAAATTTAGGAAATAAGCTCATACTAACATACAATGTAAAGAAATTCGAACATTGTGCTTATACTCATACAGCAAATTTCATGATGAATCTCTCAAAATAATACTAAATTATAAAAATTTCCTCCTTACTTTAGCATCGATGCTTAGGGTAATGGGTCACTACTTCTTGTTAGCTCATCTTTCAGGACTAATCAAGTGGGTGTTATTTCTGATTTGGAAGTGGCTAAGGAAAATGAGAGGTCAGGATCTGTCTTATTCTTGTGCCCAAATCATATGTAACCCATTCAATACCACATCTTAGTGAAAACAAATAGTTTGTCATCCTTATTTCTTAAGAAAATTTAGTCAACATATAAGCTTTATAAACTTGTAACAAATGGGTAGAAACGATAGCTAAACATGTGAAAACTGGTTATGGCCTTATGATCATGAGTGATCGGTAGATCCCTTAGGAGCATAATCATTATTTCGAGTTGTCATGAAGGATAAGTCAGCAATGGACTTTATGAGCTTGTAATGTGGCTTGAAAACGATAGTTAAAATGTCCAAGGATATTGCACTAAAGATCGCATTTCTTCCCAAAAATTTGCCCCAATTTTGGACTCCAAGATTTTGGACTTTGTTGACTTTTATTACCACTCAACAGGGACTTTCAGCATTGAATCTTTTTGTATTTTCTGCATTTATTTTCCTTGCCCCCCCTTTTTTTAGCGTCCTTGCGGGTTTTCACATAATGAGTATTGTCAACCTCATACCTAATCAATTCAGAAATACATTTAGAAAATTTCTTGACAGAGATATTGCAAAGAACAGAAGTCAGGACTTTCGACTTTTGTAATGGGATCTGGTGGGGTGCTTAGAAAAGTTAAGGCTTGAAAGTAGATTTCAAAAGTAGTTTAAATGATTTGAGATCGCGTTATTGCACCAACCTATTTTAGGGTTAAATCAAAACTTGCCCCAATTTATTTTCAAATTGGGCTCTCTTCCTTTTCATTTTCTTCTTCTTTTTTCTTTCTTTTCTTTCGGCTTTCTGCCATTCCTTTGAAATTTTTCAAATTTGCCCCAGTTTATGCTTAACCGAGATTCTCTTTTCTTTCATTTCCTTTTTTTTCTTCTGCCATTCCTTTGAACTTTTCAAAATTTGCCCCCAGTGTGGGAGTTTGCGATTCTCAGGGGTTGCCAAACGAAATGATCATTCTGAAGGTTCAAAATGGGTAACTAGGGATAGAATGCTTGATTAGAAAAGAAGAGGGCCTGACTTTTTATTCCGTTCCTTACATTAACTCTGAAAGGAAACTTTCATTAATGCGAAATTTCTTGCATGTATCTAAATTAATTGACTGAGGAAGACTCCTGTTCATCCATATCTATGAAATATAAGTGATCCGCCGAACAATACTCTTCCTTTTTCTTTCTCTTTTTTTCAAAATTGAAGCTCAGATATTAATGGTAGAATCCAATTTTCCCAATTTGTGGTTCTCTCTCTTCTTTTAATTTTAGCATTTTTGCCTTTTCTCTTTTTTTTTCTCAAAATTCTCCAATCTCCTTCCCCAATATGGGGTGCGATCATAAGTGCTTTTGAAAAGAACCACCCATTTTAGCTCAAATGAGGATGCAATGGATAAATAGTGTTTGGATTGTAGAAACGATGGCCAAAGCATCGTTCTTACGTCTCATGACAACCAAAGTAAAGAATAGCTCATTGAGAATCCACTCCCTTTTGATATTTGAAAATTTTCTCAATGTAGGGTAGTGATCATTAAGGCTCTTGTTTGAAATGAAATTATTCTTTTAAAGACTCAAATGGGAGAGCAAATGATAAAATCTGTATAGATAGAGAAAACGAGCACTTGAAGTATCATTCCAAATTTTCAAAACAAACAAGAATAATGTACATTTTGCTTTCATGTAGATGTGGATTGAATCTGATTAGACACAGTGGACATTTTTCAAACAAAGATTGCCCCAATTTGCAATTTATCAATCAATGTGATTTGATTTTTTCTTTCTTTTTTTTTGAGAGTTAATAGAAGTAGGCAAAATATGAATTGTACAGCGAGGGAGAAAAGGGTATTGCATTGGATTTTCCGAGACAAACCAATCAGTTTGAGTGGTTTCTTTTAATTCCGAACACTCTTATTGTACAGTTTGGATCACCGATCTAGCGTATGCAAAGATTTTAGAAAGCATACACTTGTGGATTTTCAGGTAAGAGGTTGAAAAATCTCAATTTAGTCTTATTTCTTAAAATTCATCATGAAATCTCCAATGAGCAAAATAAAGAATGAAATATACATGAATATATACAAAACAATAATTGTCTAAATGAAAAACTTTATTGTTGGAAAAGTTTGAAACAAAATTTTTTGTTCAATCATAATACAAATGAGAGAAGAAAGATCTCTACAGAACTTCACATATACACACCTTTTGTCTCCTTTTCTTTTGGAGCAAAAATATATTAACAAATCAAATAAACAGAATTTTCTTTGACAAACAATTATGAGGTGTCTTAGATGTTTTAACCTAGCACTTCCAGATAGATCCTTCATGTTTTCATCGTAAGGTCTGCCCAAGAATCAAGTAATACTTATAATTTTTAAACTTTATTAGATCAAAATTGTTATCAGATATAGAAAAAATATTTTTTATCTTATTGAGACATCTTTTATAAATGCAGGGGAAGGGGAAAAAATAAAAGGAAAAATACCCAGAGTTAGTAAGCAAAATTGTAAAATCGGTATGCATGTCCTATTGGAGGACCCTTTTTACGCCAAGGGTTGGCCTAACATGAAAATGCAATCCTTCAGTGCAGGCACTATACAATACCTGATGGACCCGATCAATTCATTTGATTAGAAAATAATTTGAAAATCTCGGACCGATTGAACAGCGGGAGACCTCTAACAGAATGAGGACAAATCCGAATGAACGAATGATTTTTATTAGCACAGGAATTTGTACAAATCGATTTAACTTTGACGAACTTGCTATTGGAGAGATTACAATTCCTTAACATGGATCGAAACCCTAATCTATCCAAATCGAATGAACACAATGGATGATTTTCTCAAAAAAATAACTAGGTTTGCCAATTTGCAATTTGACATTGAAACCCTAATCGGTCAAATGGTTGGATGAAATTAATGAACTTTGCTGGATTGCCCTAAAAGTGGCCACACTTGGTCCAATAGATTGAATGAAATTGATAATTTATTCAAAATTGAATGAATCACCTTAAAAAAGGGTAAAATAGGTAAAATGGATTAGAATGCAATTGATGATTTATTTCAAAATGGAAATGAATGAATGGATTGAGTTAGTGATTTATTCAAAAATGACTAAATCGTTCTAAAAATGAATGAATTGATCAAATAGATAAAATGGGATTAATGATTTATTCAAAAATAAGTAATTTGTTGAAAAATGACCAGATTGTCCTAAAAATGAATGAATTGAAAAAAATGGATGGGATGAAATTGATGAATAAAATGGTCGAATGGATTGAATGGTTTATTCAAAAATTGATTGAATTGTCTACCCATTGGTAATTCCAAAAGATTCATTGCAATGCATTAGCGTATGACCCTTCTAAAATCAAGATTTGGCCTCAATATGTTTACCATCTCAACAATGCGGAATTATTTGTGAATTTCTTCAAATTAATGTCCTTTACGCAAGGGAATTTTACCAACTATATTAAAATGGCCAAAAGATGATTATTAAATGCTCATATTCTAATGTGCAAAAGTGGTTTTATTATCATGAAAAAGATCGGATCCTACCGTACCTTGTGCACTACCTCTTTGGATGATACAAAAAATGTAGACGTGCAAGACTCATTGGATTACGTATCCGAGACACAAAGTGGCTTGTTCCTAATTTGGGATCCCCTAAATGGTATTCCCTCTAAGGTTTATACATGATGCCAATTTATCAAAGCAATTAAATATGCAATTTTATGAAAACATGACCTAAAGGGACCATTTGTACGCCAGGGTAGGACTAAAATGATATGCACTTATTAACCTACAAATGCAATATATTTGAATTAAAACGTGCAATAGCCTATCTAAAAAGGTAGTTTCTAAAAGATGATCATGTCAGACCCCTTATTTTCTAGCGTTTGTGAATGTAAAAGACAAGAAAACAAAGAAACGTTAGTTCAACACATAATCACATAACACGTTAGGCAATTAAATGATATAAAAAAGCAAAAAAAGATAAATAAAGAAAGAGGGGTGGAATCCCTCCCCTCGTGCCTAGTGTCCCTAATTAGATAAGGTTGACTCTAACTCAGGCAATTTCTATCATGGATGCATGAGGCTTGGTTTACTAATGTATCTAGACGCAATAAGTCTCAGGGTTCCCAAACCTTCAGACCAAAAGGCGAAAGGTCATCAATCTCAGGGCCTTCAGTCGGTGGTTCGAATGATCCCTTAGGCATCGTTATGGGCGCAGTGCACACCATTCGCCTACCTAAGGCAATCGATCTTAATCCTATAAGGAGGTGTAGGAAACGCTCACGAAAAGAAAAATAGGGTAAATAAAATTATGCATGCACGTATGAGGTGCTTTTCTTTTGAGGGAAGGGATTATACCATCAAATGCGGTTAACGGCTCTAGGGTAACTACCCCCACCCAATAATGCAAGCGCGGTACAAGTAAAAAGCAAATGAACCATCCATTCATCACATACATAATGTGCGAGGGGTGATTACACGCGCGTATAAATGCAAAAACCCTAAAAGAGGGAAAAGGAAAAGAAGAATGCAACCTAACACCTCCAAAATGTGATATATAAGAAGGTTAGAAAAAGAAAATAATTGACTAAATCGGATGTTCGGACTCTCTAATTCCCCAGTGGAGTTGCCAACTGTCGCGCCCCATTTTTGAAAATAACAAAAATAACGAATTTTAAGAAAAATGGATTTTTGGTTGGTTTCGATTTGAAAAAATATGTTTTAGATTTTGTTAGAAAATAAATAAGGAAAATAAAATGGGTCTTAATGGGACTTTGAAAATGCGACGATTTGACCCAAAATAATAGTTTAAAAAGGGTTTTAAATAAAAAATCGGAGTCGCCACTTGGTATTGAGTTGAGGTGTACCAAGTCACCTAAGATGAACTTTTTAAATAAAATTATGGAAAACCCTTTTTAAACGACTCCTAAGTCTACGGAAATCAGAGAAAAAGATTCGGGAGTTACATTTGAAGAAAGGGAAGGCAAGGATAAAAATCTATGGCACCCTTTCAACCTAACCAAGGCTAGTTGTGTGATTTAGTCAAAAATTTTCTTATTTTAACCTAAAAATTTATCGCATTTGGAGGTACTATATGAATACAAACCCTAGACCTAAGAGGGTATCGGGGGGTCAAAATATCTTTTCGAAATTATTTGATGCAATTCGCATTAGTTGCGACGCCCAAAAGTAAACTTTCGAAGAAGTCACGAATTGTGCAAAAACATGAGACTCTAAGAAAAGAAAAGAAAGAATAATAATAATAAAAATAATCATAATTATACAAATATACATGTCCTAAAGGAATGCATCATGTTGGGTACGAGGGACTAATGTTCGTGACTCAATTTCCCCTTTTATAGAGAGGATACGAGCGTGCTAAGGCTAGAAAGTAAAACTCGTCCATATCCCATACTCAAGGGGTTATACCTAATCTAATCAAGCAAATGTACTAGCCTAATTCTAATTCTTAAATGGAATGCAAGTCTAATGTCGTGTTTTCATACAAAAGAGGAAAGAATATACATATAGAAGAAATATGGGGTATGGGATTTACATATAGTGGAAAATGTCATGCAAAATGATAAAAACTCTAAAAAAAGAGAAAAACATGCATGAGATGAAGTGATTTTATCACACAATCATGATCTAACGCTCAAATGGCTCCTAAGGGTCTAGCATCGGACTAACCCATGTCTACAAGTTCTCACTAGCGTTGGACTAGTGAGAAATTGGAAAAGAGGCCACAACTAGCGTTGGACTAGTGTGGTGACGTCATGCATTCATTTATAACCAAATAAATCATGTAAAGCATAATAAAACAACTAAACACATAAAACACATAACATATAAGCATGATATCTAGATGAAAGACCCTAAGAAAACGGTAAACACGTAACACAGGCATGCAAGGCATACAAAACAAGTAAAACGAATAAAACCCTAACTATTACATTCGGGGAGCCCTACTACAATCTAAAAGGGGAAAGAATTAAATAAAATGATATAATAACCTAACTATTACAATTGTGGCATTTAATGGCCTTCCCAAATAATTACAAATTAAATTAAAATAAATATACAAAAATTAAAACAAATAAAGCAAATGAATGAAACGAAATGAAAATATTCAAAAGGCATGCAATTGAACACATAAAGTCACATAAGTGCACATAGAGTCAAATAAAGTGAAAATAAAGGATAGAGTGTACCTCTATTGAGTTGGGGCCCTAAGGAAGTGGAAAATTACTCATTTATACTCCAAAAATAAAGAAAAGGGTCAAGGCATCATTTTAATTAACAAATAATCATAAAAATGGAAATAAACATGAAATTGAATCAATTGAATCATGGAAACAACCTACTTTTAAGAAATTAAAACAATCAAGGACTTAATTGCAAAAATTAACAAAGTTTTAGGGGTCAAAATATAATGACCACAAAGAGATGAGGTCATAATTAAAGAAAAATAAAGTTCAAGGACCTATTTGCAATTAAATTAGGGCCTATCTGGAAGAAAACAAAAAATTTTAGGGCCATAGCATAATTATTTCGAAGTACAGGGACTGATCTGCAAATTCGTTTGCTGGTTTCTTAATGGATCAGGCCATTGGGCCGTTTTCCTTATTTGTGCGGGCCGAATACCTCCCCAGCCCAATGGAGACCCAAAATTAACCAATAAAAGTGACGGGCCTTAACCCTCTAACCCAAACCAAGAAGCCCAAGAAACAATAAACTAAATTCACTTTTATAAACCCAACGAAATAACCTCTTAACCTAAATCACTTATTTCACTAAAACCAACATGATAAAATCAACTAAAATTATTTAAGCCACAATTATGACCTAAAATCAAGAATTAATTTACCCCAAAAGACTACTTCAAAATATAAAAGGATGATTAAAATTTAAGAGGGCGAAATTGGTTTCATTACAAAAGTTTTTGGGCCATATTAGAATGGGGGAAAACTTGAGAGGTTCAAACACAACAAAAAATAGGGACCTAATTGAAGGAATTATGAAGGTTTTGGGGTCGAATTATGAAGTTCAGAAAATCTGGGGCCAAATCACAAACCAAAAGAAAATGGAGGGACTGAAATTATAGATTAAACAAATAATCATCTTCTCCAAACGGGTAGGGGTGGTATCAAGCCAAGCTGCTCGCGAGTAGCTCGCGAGCAGCTTGGTCAAAAGCTTGACTCGAGCTCGGGTTGACCGAGTTCGAGTCGAGCTCGGGTTGACCGAGTTCGAGTCGAGCTCGAGCGGCTCGATAAGGCTAAACGAGTCGACTTCGAGCATTCAAAAGTGATGCTCGAAGGCTCGTCGAACCTTATCGAGCTTTTTAATTTTAATTATTTAATATATTATTATTATAAAATTACTCTTATATCCAAAAAAGTTGTTAAATTTACGAAATATTTCAAATCGTATAAAAATTTTAAAAGGGTAATAATGTCTTTTCACACAAAAATTATCAAGAAAATGAAATTTGGTAATTCGAGCTCGACCGAGCTCGATAAGGCTCGATTGACTCGAGCCCATGCGAGTCGAGCTCGAGTATTGTGAGCAAGTTTCGAGCTCGAGCTCGAGTACCTTTTTTTTTATGTCGAGTCGAGCTCGAGTATGGCGATACTCGAGCTCGACTCGACTCGATACCACCCCTACAAACGGGCTCTACATCAGACGGCCATTCCTGTTCTTCTTTGTAATCAAAGTGACACCAAGAATCAATTTCAACTCTAGTCATTCCCCAATTAGGCAATGAAATCCACACAAAAACAAACTCCCGCTCCTAACATTAATTCAGATTCATACAAAGGGAAACATAAGGGAACGAAAATCAGAGAAAGTGCAAGACACCAATACATCAAAATTTCTCAAACGAAAGGAAAAGAACTTGCTGACTTATCCAGTTTCTTCACACGCAAAAATACAGACAGGTCATCTTTCAAGTACAGCTTTCGGTCGGGCATTTTATCGAACAGCAAATAGGCATTAAAATTTCACTAGATTCTTGCTCAAATTGAAATTATAATTAGCCCAAAAATTTTCAGAAAACCCAAGAAAGTCAGCCCAATCAGCACACATAATCATGTATGTTCCAAAATCATGCATAATCGACAGACGCATTGCAAAAGCAGGCTTTGAAAGCTTCAAGAATCTGGGCTTTAAGGGAAAAAAGATAGCTTACTGTGCTCTTCCTCTGTGGAAATCCGCAGGTGGTGATGGAAGATTCTGATGGTGGCAACGGTAACAGCAACCAGTTGCGGGTTCCCTGCTTTCCTTGGATTGCCTTTGCTCTGTTTCTTCGTCGAAACTTTTCCTTTTCCCTCCCCTTTTTATTTTTTCGTCTATTCTATGGCTCGCTCTCTCGTTTTGCTCTCCCGAAAACTCCCTAATTTTCCAGATTTTTCCCTTTTCTTCATCTTCAATCCCCTTGTCCGCCGCCCCTTTGTCTTCTTTTTTTCCTTTTTTGCTCTGTTCTTTTCCTTTTCTCCCCAAGACGAAACTCTCACTCTCGGTTCCTCCCTCTCTGTTTTTCACTCCCTTTTTTCTGCTGAAGACTCTCTCTTTGTCCAGATTCCCATCTTTTCTTTTGTTCTCCGTTTTTGCCGAAACCTTGCTTAGCTTTCTCCTTTTTCCAGCCGAGAGCTCTCTCTCTCGGTTCTCTCTATCTCATTCTATCTCTCACACTTAGCCGCCACCCAGATTTTTCCGTCACTCTCCCTTTTTTTTTCACTCCCTAGCCGTCATTCCCCCTTCCTCTTTTTTTCCAGTTTTTTTCTTGCCTTTTTCCTTCTAGTCCCCAAAACCTCCGTTTTTTCTCTTAGCTTTTTCCTTCCTTTTTCTATTTTCATCCGATGCCCTTTTCTCTTTTTGTTCTTTTTCTTTTTGCTCCTCCCAAATTTCCTAAGCCAACCAAGTGTCCCAACACCTTACCTTCTAGGTGTTGTGTTGTCAAATAAATAAAGGGACATTTGTCCCACATGCAAGCCTCCACCTATTCACACATTTTCCTTATTATTTTTGTCATTTTTGCTTTTGCTTTTTTTGCTTTTTTTTCTTCTTCAAAAAATCAAACAAAGTCAAAAATAAATTAAAACAAATTAAAAACTTTTAAATGTCAATTATATATTTTCAAATTGAATCCAAAATGATTAAACAACTTTTTCTGAAAATTTTCTTTTTCTAAAATTTTAATGCTAAAAATATCTTAAAAATAAGAATTAAGAGACTAATGAGCAAAAATGAATAATGATTATCATTTAATAAAAATAATAATAAATAAGCTAAATCAAAAAATTGACATCTAAAATGCTAAAAAATGTCTAAAAAAATCATGAGATTAATAAATAAGTAAAAATATGTAATAATTATCAAATGAAATAAAAATATGTTAAAATTTTGTGTCTACACACTTCCCTTATTAGATGACCGTATCAGTATTTCACTACTCCGTGGTAATACTCATGCATACCGAAACACTTACCCAAAACTACCGTCCTATTTGAACAAACCCTTTGTTGGCTTGAATAGTCTATTGAACAAAGGGTTTTGGGTTCTAGTTCAGTTGATGTGGTAAAGTACAAACACAACTTACAATCATGCACACTTATAGTAATACTTGGTCAATTAACAACTTTCATTCTCAAACTAAGTCGGGTGTGATAAAGTATACCCCCAATTTAGAAGGCAAGGGACAATTGAAAACTTCACAATACACTTTACAATGAATCGCTAGTAATATTTTAATAGTAAACAATTTATCACATAACGTCACTTAAGAAACACAAACAATTAACACACAAATACGGAAACATGTAGGCAATTTAAACATACCAATGTGGAAACACTTACCTAAAATATTTTGAGTTCACAGCTCGGTACTTGGATTCTTCGCCGAAACTCCCTCGGCTCTTGAGATATTTATAGACTTATTAATTCCCCAAATGATGAAGTTAAGCTCACATGATTATTTTGACTAAAGTATATATATATATATGTCTATATATCATTCAAGATGTTTAAGGTGATTATATGACAATAAAAGTTGGGATTTAGGTTCTGAGGATCATTTAAAATCGAGGTGTTAAGTAAGTTTTCTAGGATTTAGTAGTTTAGAGATCCTATGAATTTCCTTGATTTTACCCTAGATTTTTGGATAAGTTTTATAGGTAAAACCTTTATAAGGTAATTTAGAGGAGTTTGATTAGTTTTGGTTCGTTTCTACCTTAGAAATTTAAAGTTAAAAGCTAGAATCGAAGTACTAAGTTAGGATTGTTCATGTTCCATGTTTATGGTCCAAAGTTCACTATTTCCTTAGTTCAAACCTCCTAAAATCCAACCTACATTTTATCATTATACCTAATAGGTTGTTCTCAATTTCAAGTTTGGTCAAAATTTCCAAAGAAAGTTTAGAAATTAGCTTGGAATCCTCAACCATTCCAATCGGCTCAAAAGGGTCTAGCTAGCTAACCAGTTCAGGTTTTCTTTCCTCAAACTCAATGTTTCTTGTTCTAGTCAAGGTAAACATAACATTCTGCACAAAATGGAGGATTATAGAGTATTCTTGACCAATATGTGCATAATTTCAGTTCACATAATAGAAATCAATTGGAAAGAAACACAACCACTCCCTTGGCTTAAAATCAGCAAAGTCAGCCATGTAGTTTAGTCATTACAGCCCCATTACTTGAGTTTTCACAAGGAAAATAAGCATGCAACACGAAATAAAGGCTGTACTAAACATATATCAAGAATTTCCTAGCTAATCTCTTGGAAATTTGAATAAAGGGTTACTAAATCAAATTTTCTTTCCTCTCAACCAAGCTGGATGTTCCAACAATAATTCAGCCATAAAACTTAAATTTTCACCATAAAACTCACATTCATCAGCCTATAAACGTTATATAGGGCCTAAAACATGAATTCCAGTTACAATCTACCAAAGTTTTCAAAGAACATGACCACAGTTGCAGTGTTTTTTTCCTCCAGATTTGTTGTCTTGGAATTCCAGCTTTGGTGTTGCTGTAAAAGTTCATCTTTTCTTGCTTTTAACACTTCAAATATCACATGCATGACCAGATTAAAGCCACTGGTGTTGCTTAAAATAAATCGTAACCAGGATCAACAAAAACTCTTATCAAGAGTCTAAAATTTTCCAGCTTTAACATATTGGCAGTCACACTTCATCCTATCAAGAATTCCAGCAAGAGTTTCTTTACAATCTATTCTTATCAGGCTTCATTTTAAGTTATAAGCTATATGCATGTCAATATGTGTAAGTTAGAGAGTATATATAAGACATGCAAACATAATTTTAACTGGTTTTTGAAGAAAATAACGAGGAATTTGTAGCTTAGTTCATCGGGTATCCTGTAGCAACTTTAAATGAAATTTTCTAGATTTGTTGAACTTTGTTTCCCAGAAATTTTCTTCTTTTCTTGGTTCTAACTCATCCTAAGAGATTGCTAACTAAATGCCAAAAAAAATGGAAAGAAATTCAGTAGATTATCTCTGGTTCTTAATGGCTTTAAGCTAGGAAAAATTTCTGATCTTTCTCTCCGCAATTCTTAGCTAGATAGGCTAAATTCCTTCTTGATTCCTAATTGGTTCTCATGGTGGAAGAAAGGTAAGAAATGGTTTCCTGGTTGCTTTGGTCTTTCTCTCCTTTTCCTCTTGGTGGTCTCTCGGGTAACTAAGCTAATAAAGGGGAAAACTAAGCTAACTACTACCTATTTAGCTCTTTGACCAACTAAAATATAAGATGAGTAATGCATTTGCATGCTCCTTGGGCAGCTAGTGAGGACAAGTGTCCTCCATGTTGCTATTGTTGTTTCATTTAAAACAAAATCCGACTAGTATTAATGGTTTATGGTATAGATGATACAATTTCTCCAAAGGTTTATTTATTGAGGAGTAACAAACATGTGAATGAACCAATAATAAAATGAAACAATGCGACATGGACTAAATTATAAATAAGACATGAAAATTTTCGAGCTCTCACAGGCACTGTCAAAGTCTGTTTAGCGGCGTTGTCATTCCAGGTCATAGGTGAAAGAAAAGGGTGGTGGATCAGAAAAAGGGTTCTTGAAGAAGTGTAGAATATTGGGACTGTTTGTCATTATAAGGTATGTTTAGTTAATCGTTTTATTAGTAATTGTTTTATAATATTGGCAATTGTTTTAAGTTTTGAGTAAATAGTAGCATTAGATTTTTCTTTATTCAATCTAGTGGTCAGTGGTCCTTAGTAGATGAAATGCCATTTGATTTTTAGGTTAAATGCCTAGTTTGTGTTTTTCCTGTTGCTTCGTTCAATTGGTTAAATGTCTGGATTGTTTGTGTTTTCGTTTTAATAAATATTATGCTTTGGAGAAACCTAGAGAAAAAGTGGGTTTATATGGTAAATAAAAAATAAAAAATAGTAAATAGTAAATAGTAAACGGTAAACGGTAAATAGTAAATTGTAACAGTAAATAGTAAAAGTAAATGGTAAATAGTAAATAGTATATAATAAATAGTAAATATTAAATGGTAAATAATAAATAGCAAATAATACATAGTATATAGTAAATAGTAAATGACAAACTATAATTGTAAATGTTCATATTAACAGTTAATTGTAATAGTAATGAGCTAACAATAAATAGTAAGAGTAATATTAATTTGAAATAGTAAAATTAAATATTAATATTGATAGTAAAAATTAAATACTAATAGCAAATAACAATAGTAAAATGTAATCTGAGGTAATAATTGGTAATTAATAGTACTGGTACTAGTAATTGGTAAGTAATGATAATAGTAACCAATACCAATAGTAAAAAGAAATAAGTTGTAGTATTGTTCATTAGTAGTCAGCAGTTTAATAGTAACTATGATTAGTGAGTAATAAATAATGAGTAATATTTAGTGGTTACAAGTTGTTTTTAAATAGTATTTAAAAGGATTTAGTAATAATTATTTGATTAATACTAAAAAAGAACCATTAATCATCATTTAATTAATACTTTTTTTATAACTTTATCTTTACTTATTTATTTGTAATTCGTGATTGTTTTATTACTGATGTTATTACTAATAATGACGTTTGTTGAATTAACATTATTAATTACGGCAAATTATCGAGGAATATAAGTTGAATTAAAAATATTCGTAAAATTAGGGAAAAAATGTCAATGAACATAGCATTGGTGATTCAATTTTATTGGGGAGGCAAAATAGTGAAGACCAGAGGATCATTCGTATATGACCTTCCAAGGTGCAAAAAAGCCATATTAATAAAATATCGAGGAAGTTATGATGAGTTGGTGGATAGTGTATACTTACATGGAGTTAGATCGGAATGTTTTCAAGTTAAATCTATGATTTAGGAATTCTGTTGGGTTAAGTACATTTGTTAGAGTGCAATTGGAGTACGAAGATGACATTCACATGCTATACCATATGAAATATGAAATTGATATCGCCGCACACGACATGTGAGATATATGTGGAGTTGGAGCCACAAAGCCACTATATTCATAGTGATCACGATTTCGGACAAATATCATTTGTCCAATTTGGCTTTGAAACAGAGTCAGACAACATGCTTCCTACTCTTGCCTGTGAAAGTAAAAAAATAGTAGTAGAATCGGAGTATGGAGGAATGTTGTATGATAAGTCAAGTTATAGGGAAGGTCGTATAAATTGAAAGTTCAAGGATGGTAGAAGTAAATGCATGTTTGATAATAGTTTCCTTGCTGAATTTCTTCAAATGAAAATTTCCTCAACATCCTTCCTACTGAACATACTGGAAAGTGAGGGCATTGATGTTAGTCATGACACGAAACTAAAACCTGACGGCAATGACTCTAACGATAGTTGTCATGAGTAGGATCGAGCCGATAAAGAAGCCAGCAATCTGGTAGGCCTTTTAAGTCTTGGTCTGTCGACCTTGTGTCATATATTACCCCATCTGCACGACCTTAATGGAGTTGATGCTTCACTGAATTTCGACCCCTTTAACAAGGTAGTTGTGGAGAAGTACAATGTAAGGGATGGGCACACCAAGGGATTTAGATTGGGAATGGTTTTTGAAATAAAGAAACAAGTGTAGTGAGTTGTTAAACTCTAGGTAATCAAGTACAATAGGGAGTATAAAATGAGAGAAAATAAATTGACAATATGGTATGTTCGCTGCAAGTCCCACAATGCTTCTTCACCATGTAATTGGCAGTTAAGTGCCACTTTGAGATGCACACATTACATGTAAAAGATTGTAACATTTGTGAAAGATCACATATGTGTGCGAATTTTGAATAGCAATTACCACCGACAGTTGACTTCTGAACTCATAGTGGAGCATATTATACATCACGTCGAGAACAGATCACTTTATGCCATCAAGGAAATAGAGACTATCATTAAGCATGCGTTTGATACGGATGTTTCGTACAAAATAGTATAATATGCTAAGTGACGTGCAATTGATATTATGTATGGTGATTGACTAACTTCAATAGCCCAATGACCTATGTACATATAGGAGTTGGTGACAGCCAATTCGGAAATAGCTCTCGTGTGGGAGCATCATCCGCAAAGCATTGTTGGATGCATAATTTTTCATTGCATATTTTGGGGTTTTGCTCCTATGATTGAGTCATTTCGACACCTTAAACTAATTATTTGTGTTAATGACACATTTATTAAGAGCACATACAAGGCAAAATTATTAATTGCAGTTGGATTTGATGCCTCCAATTGGTAGTTTCCAATTGCATTTGCACTTGTGGATGAGGAGACAAATCGGCGTTAGACATGGTTCATGTCACAATTACGACGTCACGTGTGTCGAGAGGTCGAGAATATATGCATTGTTTTGGATCGGCACAAGGACATAACACATGTTATGAATGCTTTATCAGAATGGAAGGAACTAATGGCTGTGCACCAATACTATTTAGTACATGTGTAGAGCAATTTTAAGTAAAAATTTTGGAATCAGAGATACGAATTAGATTTTGTAATGCAAAACTAATACATTATACGCGAATAGTCATATGTGAGTATATGCACAATTATCTTTGTCTAAATTTAAGGATCTTATGTGAGCTGTTAGGGCTATAAATCAAGCCAAGAAGTACGAAATATTTATGGAACCCATTTGGCTGTTAAATGAAGAGGCTTATAAATAATTGAATGGTGACTTTGTCAAACCAGAGTAGTGGACGTTATGCAAGAATGGGGGATATCGCTGGGGTTACACATAGACAAACATAGTTAAGTGTTTTAATAACTTATTGCGTAATGTTCGATTATTACCAATCACAGCATGCGTCCAGTTCACTTTCAACCAAACTGTTGAACTTTTCACAAAAAAGCGGAAGCTGGCCTTCCATACGACATATTTTTTTTCCAAAGAAATATGGAAGAATTTCTTAACAAATGAGTTAAAGGTAAGGACGCACTTAGTACAAATGTATGATTACAGAGGTGGAATCTACTGCATTACCACTGGCCAATGCGATAATAGAAAGGATGCCAACGTATAGATTGTCCACTTTAGGAATGACACATGTATATGTGGTAAGTGTACTAAACTCAGATTTCCATACTCTCACGTTTTTTCAATTTGTTATCGATTGGGCACTAATGCATACCATCTGATTGGTCACGTGCATACATTTCCAATTTGACAAGCTTTTCTTCAGGGATAATTTTAACCACTGTAAGATGCGGCTTATTGGGTCCCTTTAGAGTTGCGACTGAATTACAATGTAGGAAGGATTAAAGAAAAGAAACTCGATCTTAAAATCATAGTTAGAATACATAACCAGATGGATCGTCGATGCCTCGATGTTCCTCGTCGCTGCAGCCATTATTCATAGACAGAACATAATGCCTCCAATTGTCATTATTCTAATTATTTTCATATGTAAAAATATTAGAGGTAAAAAATATGTATGAGAAGTTGTGTGGTCGTCAAAATCTATGTTTGATAATATTTGTTGAAGTTTTATCTGGTCATCAAGTCGTTTCACACCTTTTCAATGTATTCGTGCATTGTTTTTATCTTTGGTCCCAATTTATAAATTTAAATATCTTTCAATTTCATCTTGTTCATTTTTTTATATCCAAGTTTTCGTAGACATGGATCATTGGCCCAGGCAGACCCCCGATCTTATACAGGGCCCACACATTACTGACTGTTATATTTACAGGATGCACATAGATCAATGGCAGTGTTTTTGGGCCACGAGACTCAGCTGCATATAAAGCGAGTTGATGGATTTTTTTTGAAAACTGGTGAGGAATCAGTTGAACCAGCAGATATCAAACTATCTTCGTACTGTAGGTTTTTGGGGGATCGTACAAGCAGACTACTTTGAATTTGATCATGGATTCATTATTGCGCATATTGAGCACTAGAGGCAGGAGACCCACACATGTCATCTTCTCGTGGGTGAGCTATCGCCACTTTACAGGACGTGAAGGTATTATGGAGTTTACGTGTTGATGGATTACCAGTGATGTTGGTTAATTGAAATAGAAATATTACACGAAAGAAGGATTTAATTGAGGAGCTTTTAGACTTTAGGCCAGAGAATTGGCATTTTAAGGATTGAATGTTGAAACTTGTGTTCATATTTGACTTATTATATGAATTTCTTCTAGATAATATACCCTAGAAATTAGTACGACAGCATGTTCGGTGCTATATTTTGATCTTATTTGTTAGGCAGTTGTTTACTGACACCTTTAGAAATATTGTAAGTTATCATTGGTTAGATTACTTACGACACATAAAGGGTATGAGTCATTTCACTTAGAACAACACAATACTTGTTTGTTTGTACTCCCGATTTTATAAAGCGTTATACGCAATCACAAGTTATACTGTTGGCCCATAAATGCTTCTACAGGTACAAATGTAACAACATTGGGATATTTGAGCATCCTTATTTCAGTTGAATGCATAATTAATATGACATTTACAATGTTTATATTTTTAATAATTATGGGTGTGAAAGAGAAAGCCCAGGATTCGCTCGACCATGGTGGTGCCAACTGCATAAGAAAATGATTTTCCTAAAGGCGATCACTGGATAGGCGATCGTACGACAAAATGCTTGTCATCGCATATTGTATCCCTATTTCGTGATGCACTAACCAAGATGGTCGTTGATAAGGTACGCAACTGATGAGTATTGCTATCATACTGTCATTATATATTTACTATAGTAGCTAACTCCACTTTCTCATTGTCATAGTTTATTTGGGTGTTTTACTTTGCCGACCTTATTGCACTCCTTCCTACCTATTGTTCAGCCAAGTACCACGTATGGCAATCAGTAGTTCCGTTGATATATTGGAACATTGTCGAATTCCATCTTCTACAACAGGTACTACGATAGTTTGGGCTGCATCAATTGATACCTGAATTTGTTCACACAAATACAGACAAGAAATTACATTGTCTGTGTCGCTTAGACCTTTTCGGTAAGGATTGGGCCTGTTACCATAGTTATTGGGTACAATATTGGGAGCGTCATGTAGAATCGATTATTGGAGGCAATCAACACGATCCAAAAAGGCCTACGAAACAATATATGATATGGTACAAAAATCATACTATCTGCTATATTACATCTTATATTTCATAGTAGGCCCAACATGACGGCTATCGAGGGAGATGGGAGATAATTCGATTCTTGGTAAATTATTTAATACTTATTTTTTTGTCTAACTATATGCTTATTTTTTGTAAAATAACATATGAAATGACTATAATATACAAAATCCTCTTTTTTTAGGTTGATTCTCTGTCTCAGATTGGTTCGATCTATAATATGTATCTCGATCCCTTCAATCCTGCGTAGTATACTCATTCTGATCTAACAGTGATATGAGAAGAGGTTTTTGGAACATTACAGTATTTAAACTAAGGAATATGGATGACAGTTGGTCTATTTGACCGTCAAGATAATGGCTCATCTACCTCTCGTATTGCCTCTTTTAAGATGCCGGTTGAGCATCTACTTAGAGAGGTGCATGGTAGGAAACAAGCAGGTAGGCGTCGCAAAGGAGGCACCTCCACACATGCTGTTAATACGCCTGACATAGAGGTTATGTAGACTTCATTACATGTTAAATACCATCCATCTATTGGCACATACTTTTCTCACATTCTTCATACCTTTAACTATTCCAACTTTCGGAGGTCATTTCAATGCGACACCTACTTCCATACCTGTATTTAGCTATACATCTGCTATGACACCGTTCGTTACTATGCCACATATATCATTTCATCCCAATAATGAGTTCGAGAATATCATTGATCATATCTATGACTTCCTAGTGATACAGATCGCACTTTGTCCACGCGCGATTGTGCCCAACCAGCCAATCAGGTACCACTGTACATAGTGTTCTAGCAGAAAAATCAGGACCTTTAGTAGGCCTTCATCTCATTCTCCCAAGTGCCAACCTTTATAGGTTTACCTAAAACATGAAAGTTATATCAAACGTTGTTAGAAGTATATAGTAAATTTTAGACGTTTTCGGAATGCTCTAGATTATTTAAGAGTTTTGTGGAATGGCATAAGACCTTTGTACATAAGAGTGGTCTTGTGTAGATAATTCTAGAGACTAAGTGTAGGAACACTTTGTGTAGAATTTTCTAGAGACTTGTATAACTTTCTTGACTTGCCTATAAATGGACCAAACTCCCTCATTTGTAACCAATTTTGTGCAAGTATTCACAAGTGCAATACAAGTTTTTCTTAACCTTCAATATTCTCCTTCTTTACTCACTACTTTAGCTTCCGCACATTTCCGCTCATGTAGGCATAAGGTTGAATTAACTAACCATTCATAATTTAAATCTTGACCGTTGGAGAACCGTCAGTCGTTCAGGAGGAGTTTGCAAAACTTAAGGCTGAGATTGACAGTAGGTATGATCATGACCGTACCAAGATTAGAAGTTCTACGTTCGGCAGCTTACGAAGGAGCGAGGAGAGCAAGTGCGATCGAGAATTTTGTCGATGGACTCGATCGATACTTCGACGCCCTTGGCATTGTGGGAGACTATGCTCATTTGAAGACGGTTTCGCTATATTTTAAAGATTCAACATTGATATAGTAGAGACGAAAATGTGATGATGGATGCATTCAAGTCCGAGATTAAGGTTGAATTTGAGCCGGCTAATACCGAACATGAGGCACGAGTTAGGTTTCGTTGTCTTCAACATAAAGACGGGTATATGAAGAAATATATCGATGGGTTCTCCAACTTGTTGCTGGAGATTCCCAACACGACATCCGAGGACATATTATTCATGTTTCTTGACAGTTTTAGACTATGGGCTAAGCAACGAGTGGAAGATAAGGATCCCCAAAATATTTTTCAATCCAAGAAGGCTGCTCAAAGGTTCATCGAGTTTTAACGGAAGGATTCGGTCAAGAATAAGGGTAAGAAGTAGGGCAACGAAAATAGTGAGGGAGACAAGTGGAGACAAACCTAGCGATTGAAGACCTACAAGAATAAGCAGCAAAAGGGAAAGAACTCCCAACGACTGTAAGTTAGAAAAAAATTTTGAAGGGTGTTACATTTGCAAGAACAAGAATCACTAAATTTGCGATTGCCTGAGTCGTGGCAACCTCATAACAGTCATACAAGAGGCTGGCTTGATGGAAGGATGGAAGGTCGCGTGTGTTCGACATCTCGAGGTCGTTCAAGCAAGGAGTGACAAGGATCGCATGTATATAGACACCAACACTAATGGGCACCGAATCATGGAACTATGGATATAGGAGCGGATATCAGTTACTTGAATCAAAACACTGCACGTAGAATAGGGTTTAGGTGGGTGATGGAGTTGAAGCACTTCAATGACGTAAACGATAAATGGACACAACTTGTGGGACATGTCAAGGGAGCACCCATGAATTTGGGCCAATGGACGGGTACGGCCAACTTCTCCGTTGCCTCGATTGATGATTACGAGATATTTTTTGGCATGCGTTTCATTGATTATTTAATATCGATTATGGTGCCACAAGAACATACCATAATCATTACGCAAGGGTGCAAATCATTCGTGAAGAATGTGTGTCGTGAGACGAAACTCAGTCCCCGTCAGCTTGAGAAGGAATTGCGAAAGGGTGAGCCGACATATACGACCATTCTTAGTGAAGAAAACCTGCCGACGTGTGAGTCTAAAGAAATGATGCCAATTTCACACAAAATTAAGAAGTATCTAGCAGAATTTGAAAACGTACTGCCTGAGAACCTATCGAAAAAGTTTCCTTTAAGGCATGTCGTGAATCACACTATAGAATTGGTGGAAGGTGCAAACCAGTATTTCGATCGTCATACCGCATGTCACCCGAATAGATGAAAGAGTTCCAAAAGCAGTTTAGGGAGCTTTTGGAATCCAAATCCATCACTCCTTCCAAGAGTCCCTTTGGTGTGTCGGTTCTCTTTTAAAGCAAGAAAGACGTTACCTTGTGTATGTGCAACGATGATCGGGCACTCAACAAGAAGTGTTGAAGGAATTCTTGTATAAGTTCATCGTGATTTACCTCGACGACATCGTCATTTATAGCGACAACATAGAGGAGCATGTTCAGCACTTGAGACAAGTGTTTACTGTCTTAAAGACCAACGAGTTGTACGTACGAAAGGAAAAATGCTAATTTGATTTACATGAAATCTCCTTCTTAAGCTACATTGTGAGGGATGAAAGGATTCTTATAGACCCCTAGAAAACTAAGGCAATTATGGAGTGAGAGGCACCAAAATCGCCTACAAAATTACAATTGTTCCTTGGCTTAGTAAATTACTACCGACGTTTCATAGCAGGGTACTCGGCAATTGCTGCTCCATTAGTCAATCTGCTGTGCAACGACATAACGTGAAGTTGGACATCTGAATGTCAGATAGCATTCAAAACTTTGAAGGATGCGGTAATGAAGGAGCCGGTGTTGGCAGTGCTTGATTTCACCAATTCATTCGAAATATACATCGACACATTCAATTTGGCCGTTGGAGGTGTTTTGATGCAAGAAGATCATCATATTGCTTATGAGAGTCACAAGTTTAGTGATGTTGATAAATGGTGGCCAACTCATAAAAGGGAGATGTTAGTGGTCGTGCACTGCTTAAGAGTCTGGGAGCACTACCTCAAGGTTGTCACACTGTTTAGAATTAAAATGGGCAACAGGATGGTGAGCTACCATAAACATTGTCCTTTAAGTTCTACTAATAATATCGCTTAGGCATGGGGGACAACGTGCAATGTGTGTTGGGATTGCCAGTATATCGGCTATTGTAACATTCTTTGAAGATATCCCATCTCATGTGTCCCCAATTTGGTACATAAATATGATGCCCTTTGACACAGAGGACCCCTATCCTCGAGCTAGAATCGTTTCGTCTTTCCTTCATTGGCTAACTTCGTAAGCGTTTGAACTCATTCGCCATGTTATAATCCTTCCTTGATGTGTTTCAGGAGCAGCATCTCGGTCGTATAGATGGGCGCGACCAAGTTTTAATGAACTAAAAGCGTCGGTCATTTGAGAGTTAAGTAGTCCAACTATCATGCCTGCTTATTTGAGAGTTTCTTTCGTGCACGCGACCATGCACGACCATTCCCGACCAGCCAATGAGGCACCATAGTACATAGTGTTCTGGTAGAAAAATCAGCACCGTTAGTAGACCCACACCTTATTCTCCCAAATAAATGCAAAATCTTGGAGGCTTGCATAAGGTATAGAGGTTACACCAGATGTTAGTAGAAATATGTCGTAAGCCCTAGAGGCATCCAAAATATTTTAAATTATTCAAGAGTCTTGTAAAATGGTCTAAACAATGAGTGGAAGACAAGGATATTCAAAGCGTTTTTCAAACCATGAAAGTTACCGAAAGGTTCATTGAATTTCAACAGAAGGATTTGGCCAAGAACAAAGGCAAGAAACCGCGCAACAAAAAGAGTAAGGAACACAAGCCAAAACAAACCTAACAATCGGAGACCGATAAGAACAAGTAGTAGAAGGGACAGAGCCCCAATAATCATAAGTTGAGGAAAAATTTCGAAGGGTGCTACTTTTGAAAAAGTAAGGAATACTACGCTTGCGATTATCCAAGTCATGGCTATCTCGCAGCAGTCGCATAAGAGGCTGGCCTGATGAAAGGTTGCGTGCTTCCGACACCTTGAGGTCATGCAGGTAACGAATGACCGGGGTCGCATGTACGTGGACACCAATATTAATGGGCACCGTGTCATAGTACCACTGGACACTAGAGCGGATGTCAATTATATAAACCAAAACACCGAACATAAGATAGGAGTATCGGCATCAGAGTATTTTAAGGATATAAACAATGAATGGATATAGCTTTTGGAAGAGACCAAGGGAATACCCATGAAGTTGGGCCAATGGACGGGTATGGGCAATTTCTTCGTCGTCCTGATTAACAATTATGAGCTGTAATTTGGATACGCTTCATTAATTATTTGAGATCAATTATAGTGTCACATAAAGACACCATATTCATTACGTAAGGGGGCAAACCATGCATGGTAAATGTGTGTTGTGAGACGGAACTCGTTCCCTGTTAGCTTGAGCAAGGACTGTGGAAGGGTGAGCCAATATTTATAGCCATCCTTAGGAAAGAAGACCTGCCAGCGTGCAAGTGCAAAGAAACGATACCAATCCTGCATGAAATTGAGAAGGTCCTAGTAAAATTTAAAGATGTATTACTTGAGAACCTATTGAAGGAACTTCCTCCAAGGTGTGTCGTGTATCACCCGACATAATTGGTAGAGAGCGTGAAACTAGTCTCCCCGACTATAGTACAGCATATCGCGCCAAGAGTTGAAAAAATTACGGAAGCAGTTTGAGGAGCTTTTGGAGTCCAAATCCATCACTCCCTCCAAAAGTTTCTTTTGTGTGTCGGTTCTCTTTCAACAGAAGAAAGATGGTACCTTGTATATGTGTAGTGATTATTGGACACTCAACAAGATAATCATAAAAAACAAGTATCTTGTGCTCTTCATCGCGAACTTGTTCGACTATCTTCAACTGGAAAAAATTCTGCCTAAATTTGACTTACGCAAGGGGTATTATCAACTGACGATCAAGGCGAGGGATGAGTCCAAAAAGGCCATCATTACGAGGTATGGGTCGTACGAGTTCAACATGATGTCATTCGAGCTAACCAACACACCAATCACATTTTGCAAGCTCATGCAAGAGATGTTGAAGGAAATTCTTGGACAAGTTCGTCGTGGTTTACTTTGATGACAGACATCGTCATTTATAGAAGCAACATAGAGGAGCATGTTGAGCACTTGAGATAAGTGTTTGTTGTTTTAAGGGTCAACTAGTTATACGTATGAAAGAAGAAATGCGAATTTGGCCTACGTGAAATCTCCTTCTTAGATCACATTGTGGGAAACAAAAGAATTCATATGTATCTCCAGAAGACTAAGGCAATTGTGGAATGGAAGGCACCGACATTGCTCACGAAACTACAGTTGTTCTTTGGATTAGTAAATTACTATCGACGGTTCATAGTAGGGCACGCAGCCATTACCGCTTCGTTAACCGATCTACTGCACAAAGGTAAGACATGGAGTTGGATGTTTGAATGTCAGGTAGCATTCGAGACCTTGAAAGATATGATAACGAAGAAGTCGGTGTTGGCACTACCTGACTTCACCAAATCGTTCGAAATGTACATCGACGCATCCGATTTGGCCGTTAGAAGTGTCTTGATGCAAGAAAGTTATCCTATTATTTATGAGAGTCACAAACTTACTGATGTTGATAAACAGTGGCCAACTCACGAAATGGATATGTTAACGGTTGTGCACTAATTAAGGGTCTGGGAGTACTACCTGAAAGTCACCATACCGTTTAAGATTAAAACGGACAACAGGTCGGTGGGCTACTATCAATCACAGAAGAAACTTTCAAGTAAGTAGGCATGATGGTTGGACTACTTGATAGAGTTCAAGTATGAATTTGAGTGTAACTCAGGTAATACAAATATCGTGGTCGATACTCATAGTTCCAAGAACGTCGTCAAACTCATTTATATGACCGAAGGGCTGCTCTTAAAGCACATCAAGGAACGGCTACAACATGACGAATGAATTCAAACGCTCATTGAGTTAACCGACAAAGGAAAGATAAAACGATTCTGGCTTAAGGACGGAGTTCTCCACATCAAAGGCCAATGTATTTGTGTGTTAGATTGGAGACACTTGAAGAGAGATATCCTCAAGGAATGTCACAGTAGCTGATATACTTTCCATCCCGACACATATCGTACTTTGTCTCTCGTGCGTGAACGGTATTATTGGCCAAGGTTAAGAGATGATGTTGATGAATACGTACGGACTTGTCTTGTGTGACAACAAGACAAGGTAAAGAAAGAATCGCTCACTTGACTTTTGCAACCATTGCAAATATCAGGATGCGTCTGGGAGAGTGTCTCCATGAATTTCATTATGGGGTTGCCAAAGTTAGAGGGATGCACGAGCATACTTATCATTTTGGACTGACTATCCAAGTACACAACGTTTATCTCGAAGTGCATGGCTAAAGTGACGACTAAACTTTTTATGAACAATGTCATCAAGTATTAGGGCTTACTAGTAACGATCATGAGTGACTGTGACATACGGTTTACTGGAAGGCTCTGGCAGGAGTTATTTTATTTGTTTGGGTTAGGGATCAATATATCAATGGCAATGTACCTGCAAAAATACGTGAACTATATGTTAGAAGTTTATTTTCGGCACTATGTGATAGTTAACCAAAGAGGTTGGGCAAAGTTGCTTGATGTTCACAATTTTGCTTTAATCTGCAAAGGAACGAAAGCACCGGCAAGAGTCCATTCAAGATTGTGCTTGGGTTTCAACTATCGAACCAGAAAGACATTGTTGGTGGTTATAAGGGTGCAAATCCTCCTACGTATCAGTTTGCCAAGGACTGGCAAGAACGAGCAAAAACGGCCAAATTGTACTTAGAGAAGACCCAGCAGCAGATGGAAAAATGGGGTGTTCGTAAACGGACTTTTCTCAAATTCAAGAAGGGAGACCAAGTGTTGATTAAACTTTACCAACACGGACATGTCCGTGATGTACACAAGGGTTTGATGTGATGATATGAAAGGCCGTTTACCATGCTCAAGAAGGTAGGGAACGTAACGTACGAGGTAGAGTTGCCCGAATCACTATCCCAACTCCACCTAATTTTTCATGTCAGTTTGCTTAAGCCGTTCTATCAAGATCCGCACAATCTGTGAAGGAAAGTGTCGATAAGAGCACCCTCGAGCATGAGGGACGAGTAGACAAGGCTGATGAAAAAATCACGACTGACCGTACTATCCGGCACAAGAATCATGCCTCGTCAAAGGAGTACTTGGTGCGATGGTGTGGGCTATTGAAAGCAGAGATAAGCTGGGAGCCGGTCAAAAAGTTGTGGCAATTCGAGGAGCTCATATGAGCGTATGAGGCTAGCTAAGGCATTGGGGTGATGCCAAGGTTGAGTGGGGGAGGGTGACTTCGATCTCACCCTATTCGCATGCGATCGTGCCTATCTGCGGGCATGATTGCTCGCGACCGTGCACGGCCAGCCAATCAAGCATTACTGTACATAATGTTTTAGCAGAAAAATTAGGACCATTAGTAGACCCATACCTCATTCCCCCATGCAAGTGCCAAGCCTTCAAGGCTTGTCTAAGGCATGGAAGCTACACCAAATGTTGTTAGAAGTATGTAGTAAGCCCTAAAGCTTCTGAAATGTTCTAAGTTGTTCAAGAGTCTTGTGGAATGACCTAAGGGATTTTGTACATAAGAGTGGTCTTTTGTGGATGGATCTAGAGACTAAATGTAGGAATACTTTGCGTAGAATTCTCTAGAGAGTTGGATAGCTTTCTTGACTTGCTTATAAATAGGCTGAAATCCGTTATTTGTAACCAATCTTGTGCAAGTATTCACAAGTGCAATATAAACTTTCCTTAGCCTCTAACATTCTCCTTCTTTGCTCGCTACTTTAACTTCCGCACATTTCAACCCACATAGGCATAAGACTGAACTAGCTAACTATTCATAGTTTAAGTCTTGAACAATCGCTAGTACAACATGATGTGTTGGCTTATAGGAATTTAAGCAGCTCGTGACACTAGGAGTCTCGATGGGCTTCTCACATGTCTTTTACATGGACACCGACAATGTTTCCGTTCATGGTTTATCCAAAACGTCTATAGATCGTTCTTGTCCCAATTGTGGTTAGACTCCAGTGGTGGACCACTCGTTGATGATGACGAGGACCAAACGCCTGAAAGAATGTAGGCACTACCTCGGAGGTTCGAACGACTATAGTTGCACCAAGATCTACTACATGGGAGGATACATTGGAAATGTGGCTGCTCTACCATTCCGCGCGTTAAGGGCAAGAGATGTGTTGGTGGGTGATATTCAGATTTTAAGAATTTTTCTTATCAAACCTCCTGTTTAATTATCATTGAAGTTTTAATTTAATTATTGTACCCATTTATCGTTGAATGCTACATTATTTATCGTTATTTACATTAACATTAAAACCAAAAAATTCAAAAATGGATGACTTGGGCATATTTCATTTTCAATTAATTTTGTATTTTTCAATTGGAACTTTAACAAATTTTTATAGGATGATTAATCACCGTTTATGACATTAGCACAATTTTTGTAAGTAAATTAAATTTTAGGCTTTCAAGGTTAGAGTTTTCGTATTAGAGTTTTAGTGTCAGGGTTTAGGGAAATTAGCACAATTTTGGAGCCATTTATGAAATTAGCACAATTTTTTAGGTAAATTAAATTTTAGGCTTTCAGGGTAAGGGTTTACTTATTAGGGTTTTAGTGTTAGGGTTTAGAGATTAGAGTTTTAGGGTTAGGGTTTGCGCAATTCCTTTTTAGGAATTAAAAAAATTAAACATTTGCTGCACCTCAAATCAGCAGCGATCCCTTTCTACAAAAAGGCTTCACCGCTCATTTGAGATGTGGCGAAGCCTTTTCACAAAAAAAATAAAAATCACTCCTTTTCCTTCCTTGGCAAAAAAAAATTTGAAATTTAAAACAACTTTTTAATGAAGACTCTTTTACCATTTGCGGCGACCCTTAAACTAAAATCCAACCCCAACCAACACCACTTTTGTGGTATTTTTTTTTCACAATATACTAAGAAATTCGCCCTTCCTTTAATTATCAAAACTAGAATATCTTAATTAATTAAATGACTCTAAATTATATAAACAAAATATACTCCAAAAATTAAGTGATAAAATGTTCATTGATCATTTACTATAAATGCAATAGGATGGGAGGGAGGGATGTGTTGGATGACTCGGAGGAAGGAAGTATAAGTAAGAAGTATCGGGTTCGAGTCTTCCCACTTATATTAAAAAAAACAAATGAAAGATTTATTACTTTTAACTATGTCAAAATAAATTTTTTTATAACATCTACCAATGTTAACAAAGGAGCAAAAGAACTGTTAAAGATTGTTCTAATTTTTGTTTCTTCTCAAATAAATTTGTTATAATATATTTTTATGTTTATTCTGTAGTCCATTTTTTTATTTTTTTAATATCTTATTTTCAATAATTTTATAAAATATTAAATTTAATATACAATTGTCTATTATTATTCAACAAGTATAATATATTCAATGTTCGAATTCAGATAATGAGTTATATCAAATTCAAATATTAACAATTTACTAATTTAATGAATTCAAATTTTGAATTTCAGATTTCAATTTTATCAACCCCACTAGAGGATAAGTTTGTTGGAGGAAATTTTGATGGTTAAATTACATTTACCTCTGAAGTTTCAAACCTTAGCCAAATAATAGATTGTCCTTTATAGGTAACTTCTGTTAAATTTCTCTATACAAAGCCAGTGAAATGACTATGTGTAAGGGCCAAAGTCGAAAGCCTAAAGAAATCATAAGCTACTTCTTTTCGTCATTCTTTCCATTTTTTTTACTTCATCTCCTTCCTTGTATATTATGTTGGAAGAAGTCAACCAATGCTACAATATTGGCAGCACGGCTAGCACCTGACATCATCGTTCATTGCCAACTGCTGGCTGTCCAGCAGCAGGATTTAACAATAATTGTACCCTATACTTGCTTTTTTAACATACATCACGAATTTGGCCTCTTATTTGTCAAAATTGGACACAAACCGCAATGTGGGTGATGCATCCGATCCTCAGCCCCCTTATCAGGTCTCACTTTAAAAAATTTGACAATTTGACATCTACAAACAAAATTTTTTTCATAATAGGAGTAGTGATTTTTTAGAATTCTAAATCAAGTAAATCACAGTTATTAGAGAGTGATTTTCTGGAATTTCAAATTAATCACAAATATTCAAATTAAAAAAGAAAAAGGCGTAAAGAGTGACAGAAACCATCGAATGTTGAGAGGGTTGAGAATAATTCTGATTATGGATTTAGGTTTTATAGATTTATGTTTGATGTGATTTCTCATTGGTTGGATCATTGATGCATTGACTGGGTTTTGTAATTTTCAAGAGGAGGGAATAACCAAATAGATTTCGGGGTAGGAATGGATTAATGAAATCATATGGGTTATTACAGGTGTCAAGTTTTTAGAGTAAGACCCGGTAAAGGGGCTCCTTAAGAGGGCTGAGGATCGGATGCGGGTTGTTGATGGTTCCTCCATTCTTCCTCTACCCAAATCAAGGTAAAAATCCACAAAATTCATACCAAATTAATTCTCATGAAGCATAGAAGGCAAAGAAACTGATAAATAGTAAATACTACTTGAGATTTGAATTAAAAGCAAAGTGAAGGAGTAAAAATAACAAAAGAAAAAGATGGATACTAATTCCTCAATAAGTAAATTGACACATGTCCTCAAGTGTGATGAGGAAAGAGACCCCAAAGGGTGATGAAAGAAAATGAGAAAGACACATCACATGAGACCTCAAGGCCTCTAGGTCTCAAGTCACAATTATGCATGTAGCACTATGGCTACAATACCTGCCTAAACCACTCACGATATACGTGAATAGTTACCACACCACATCAAGAGGTACAACTTTTTCTACCATCAGTAACTCCTCGTAATTTTACATATTTTCTTTGTTTCATTCACTGATTTTAGCATTGAAACTACATCAGTGGGAAAGCCCCTCCTTTTCTTTCAAGTAAATATTAGTCGAAAGCATCAAAGAACAGTAGGGAAATTTGTGCATTTGTGTTTATTATAATTATTTGGGAGACAAGCTTTGCACAAGGCAAAATCAAAGAATCCAAGCCATAGTGCCAACTAAAGTTACAACTACATCATCTACACAAAATCCGAGCACAAGAGATGACTCCTTTCTTCGTGACCTCTCAGATGCCTACAGCTTAATTGTATATATCCATGAGTATACAGTACCCCTTCATGTAATTGAAGAGAATTTGGCATGTGTATGGCCGGATGAGATGCAGGAAGAACATGTGGTGAATTATCAAGGGAATTGTGCCAGTTAAGAAAGGAGGGAAGTAGCAATGGTAGAAGAAAAAAATGTCGCTTTCTTCTGCTTAAGTGCTGTGGTGTTTTTTTTTTTTTTTTTTTTTTAAAGTGAAACTAGGAGGGGATCATCGCATGATGTGTGGTGTGATGTCAAATAGGTGGTTTGTTCAATGTAATTATATTATTTCCAAAAATACATATATTTTTTATAATTAGGAGGCATATGAGTTGAGCACGTTATTGTATAGATACAGTTTTCTACAATTATGTTTGAGCAAAGACCATTTATGTTCATATAGAATGATAAAAAAATTTATAAATTATTCTAAGTTGGATGGTAATGTTTGCATGGTTCAAGACTATTTCGCAATCTCTCCCCATTGCTTATTCAAATCATCTCCTGCTGTCTTGTTATCTTGCATAGGTAAAAGGTCTTGTAGTATGCAATGTGAATTTTATGCATCATTGAGGATTCAAATCTTAAAAGACTACTCAACATGGGATGCAATCAAAAGCATATAGTACTCCATTATAAATTGATTAGACTTGCCCCATTAGGGAAAAACTAAAAATCATTTGATCCAGTAAGCTTGCTGCATATATATGTACGCTTAGCCCCAATTGGTACATATGATTGCCACTTGCAGCAGTAATGAAGTATTTTATCATGTCATTCACATCTCAATTATGTTGACCCATCCAAATATGCATACTAATAATCCATCCAGACTCGCCCATTAATTTTAAATGGGCTTAAATAAGTACCCAATTATAACCACTTAATTGGTAGATAGTGAGTTGATTCGACTCATCCATTTATACTTATTTAAAAATAAGGATTAATTACAGTTTGCCCCCTTGAAGTTGATCCTTTTAACACTTTGCCCCCTTCATTGAATAAGTTAAATATTAATGATGAATTCTCCATTCAAAATTTTAACAAAATGACATTAATGCCCCTACATAATAGTTCTAAAATAATACTATACTTTTTATCAGAATATGAAATATTTTATTAGAAAAAAAACAAAGTCATATGATTTAAAAAATTAAAATATAAAAGATGGTGTAATACCAAAGAATTAAAAAATTGTATTGTGGATAAAAAAAGAATTTAAAAATTTACAAAGCATCTGCACAAGTTTCCCATCGCTTATCTTTCTTTCTTTAAATTGTAAATGGATTAGTTTTCATAATTTTCATTTACTTTGTAGCTTTCACAAGATTTTCACGAGTCAATAAGATGCTATTTGGTAATTTTATGCCACATTCATACCTTGCTTGTATATTGTTTGCATCGTGCATTAAAAAAAACTAAAAATTCTCTAAATACATTTTTATCTCATATAAAACACATTAAAAAGTGCTACAATGAAAAATAAAAGCAAATAATTTTCATTCCAAATGCGCTAATTAATTTTATTTTATTTAAAATAAGTATTGCTACGGTGTCGCGCCCCATTTTTTAAAAGAAAAATAACGGGTTTTATAAAAAATGATTTCGATTTAATTTTAATTGAAAATGATTTTAATTTTAAAGAAAATAAATAAGAAAATGAAAAGGGCCTAAATGGGGTTTGAAAGTGCGACGATTTGGAACCAAATTATAATTTAAAAAGGATTTTTGAATAAAAAATCGGAGTCGCCACTTAGTATTGAATTAAGGTGTACCAAGTCATCTAAAATATTTTGAATAATAAAATCAAATAAAAAAAATAGAAAAACCCTTTTTAAATGACTCCAAATCTACGTAAATCAAAGAAAAAGGTTCGGGAGTCACATTTGAAGAAAGGGAAGGTAAGGATAAAAATCTGAGGCACCCTTTCGACCTAGTCAAGGCTAGTTGCGTGATTTAGTCAAAGATTTTCTTATTTTTAACCTAAAGATTTTTCAAATTTGGATGTACTATATGAATGCAAACCCTAGATCTAAGAGAGTATTGGGGGGTCAAAATATCTCTTCAAAACTTAATAGGTGCCAATCACATTAATTGTGATGCCCAATAGAGGCTCTTTAAAGAGATCACGAATAATGCAAAAATAGGAGATTCTAAGAAAAGAAAAGGAAAATAATAATGTACAAATATACATGTCCTAAAGGGATGCATCATAACGGGTACGGAGAACTAATGTTCGTGACTCAATTTTTCCTTTCGTAGAGGGAATACGAGCGTGCTAAGGCTAGAAAGCCAAACTCGTCCATATCCCATACTCAAAGGGTTGTTTTCCTATCTAATCATGCAAATGTACTAACCTAGTTCTGATTCTTAAATGGAATGCAAGTCTAATGTCGTGTTTTCATTCAAAGGGGTAAGGAATATACATATAAGGGGAAATATGGGATAAGGAATATAAATATAAGGGAATATGGCACAAGGGATGTACATATATAAGGAAAGTGTCATGCAAAATGGTAAAAACCCTAAAAGTATAAAAATATGCATGAAATGTAGTGATTTGATCACACGAGCATGATCTAATGCATGGATGGATCCTTAAGGGTCTAGCGTTGGACTAACCCATGTCTATGAGTTCTCACTAGCGTTGGACTAGCGAGAACCCGGGAAATAGGACCACAACTAGTATTGGACTAGTGTGGAATCGTAAAAAGGGCCACAACTAGCATTGGACTAGTGTGGTGACGGCATGCATTCATTTGTAATTAACTAATCATGTAAAACTTAATAAAAAACAAATAAACACATAAGTTCACATAAACTCGTAACACATAATCATGATATCTAGATGCAAGGTTCTAAGAAAGCAAGTAACACATAACACATAGGCATATGAAACACACAAAACAAATAAAACAAATAAATCCCTAACTATTACATTAGGGGGCTCTAACTACAATTTAAGGGGGGAAGGAATAAAAATAAATAGATAAATAAATAAACCCCTAACTATTACAACTTGGCATTTAAATGCCTTTAAATAATCAAAGCTTAAAGGAAAATAAATAATAAATTAAAGCAAATAATGTAACTAAATAAATAAAATAAAAAATTTCGAAAAAGCATACAATATCACACATAATATCACATAGGAGCACATAGGGTCAAATAAAATCAAAATAAAGGGGTAGAGTGTACCTCCCTTGGGTTGGTGCCCTAATGAAATGAAATTACTTATTTACCCTCCAAAACAAATAAAAAGGTCAAGGTATCTAAAATCGAACCCAAACAACAAGATCACTCAATACTCTTTTCACTTTCAACATAGAACCCTTGCGTTTAAACACCAGACAATCAGACACAAGATCATGCAAGCATAGAATGACAAAATTCTGCAATTTTCAGCTACGCTTCTTTGCTATTGCTGCGTTCATCAGATGTAATTTTCCATTCGAACACAACCAACATCCCAATCAAATATCAAGCTATGATCTTAAGCAAGAAAAAACGAAATTCCACGTTCAAACATGCAAAATTCAATCCCAAAAATGCAATCTTTCCCTCAGAAGCTTTCCTCTTCAGTTTATGGGTTTCGAATGCAATCTCTTTCTGGGTTCATTTATCAGTCAAGAAACAAGAAAACTCTACCCATAATCACCAAGATTTGACCTAAAAGAGGACTACGAAGTACATTCTCTACACAAAACTTCAGTATCTAAACACGAACATTCTAACCGAACCATTAATCAATCTTGCGCAGGAAACAAAACAGAAAAGGAAAGCATAAACATGGAACTGTCATGGGTAAGGGACGGAAATGACTCTGGTTGACACCTTTTACCCCCTTATTGCAGCGAAGAAAACATTACTTAACGCAAAAAACATGAATCAAAGCCCCCCTCCCTTTTTACCAGGTGCACAAATAGCAAGTATAAAGAAGGAAGAAAGCAAAAAAACACGGCAACATTCATAGCAGCAAAGATTTTAATGATTCTGATATGATGTGAACCCCATAACTCATGAACATAAGGGATGGAAAGATTACCTTTAGCCTTGTAAGAGTCAAAACAAAATCCAGATCCTAGTGAAACAGATCCCTGCGAGACTCCTTTCTCCTTTTTGATCTTCCCTCTTGTTTCCTCACTGCCTGAAGCTTCTCTTTCCAGCCGAAAAAAAAATCTCTCCTTTTCTTTTCGTTTTCTTTTTCTCCTCACTTTCTGCCTAGAACCCGTTTCCTCCCCTTTTCTTTCTAGCCGCCCTCCTATTCTCTCCACTGGTTCCTCTCGGTTATCTCCCTTTTTCTCTCTTTTCCTCCTTCTACTCTCTAGCTCTTTCTCGTTCCTCTTTTTTTTCAACCCCCAGCCGCCCCCTTCTATCCTCTCTACTTTCTAAAACCCTTGATTCTCCTCTTTTTCTCTTTTATATCAGATGAAGGCCTCAAACCCTCATCTCAAGGGTTCATGAGGAACCCCAGCTCACTGCTCTCTTTCGAGCCCTTAGATTGGCTTCCATTCTAGATCTTTCTTCGCTTTTGGATGAAAGTCAGGTGGAATGGTGTGAGAATGATCCAATGGTGATAAAAAAAGAAGGAAAGAAATGGTGGAAAAAAAAAACGAGACTTGATGCTGCATTTCGTACTGTAGCATTTTCCATGGCTTCGTATCAGAAGCCATGGGAAAGAAATGGCACGCGTGCGGCTTCCCTTTATTTTTTTTTAAACTTAATTATCAACAATAATAAAATGAATTTCTTAACATAAATGGAAATAAAACAAGATCAACTAAAAGGTAATAAAATGCTAAAAAATTTTTGTGTTTGATTGATGATTTTTCCTTTTTATTTTATGATATATTTTTAAACCTGACTTTCATTACTTTCTCTTTTTCTTTTCATCAAAATTAATTTAGGTAAACGAAATCCTCAACTGAAGTTATGTGACAACAAATTTTCATAAATTGAATCTAAAAGGATTAGAGCATATTTTTGTGAACAACTTTCTTTTTTCGATAAATTTTAATGCTAAAAAATGTCTTAAAATAAAAATTTAGAGACTAACTAGCAAAAATGAATAATAATCATTTAATTAGTAAAAATAATAATAAATAAAGCTAAATTAAGAATTTGGTATCTAAAACGCTAAAAATGTCTAAAAACAAAAATCATGAGATTAATAAATAAAAATAGATAATAATTATCAGTAAAAATAAAAATAAAAATAAATTAAAAATTTGGTGTCTACATACGGCATTGAAATAAACATATTGAATTGTTTAGACTTCTTTTTTGTGAATTATCTAATTCATTTTAGTGCTAAAAGATCGAAATGCATAGTGTAATTGTGTTTAAATGCATATAGCAAATATTAAAGAAATTGATATTTATTATGTTACAATTATTATGTGCGTTTAAAAATTAGCTAGGGATATTTTGGTCATGAAAAATATAATTTCATATAAACCCATCAAAAAACTGACTACAAGGGGTAAAGTGTATATATTTGGAGTTTAGGGGGGCAAAGTGTTACAAGAACCCAAGTTTAGGGAGACAAAGTGTAATTAACCCTAAAAATAATTATACATTTAAATTCAAATTTTAGTGGGCGTTAAGTAAACAATTTTTTTTATCAATTTAATAACAATAAAATACTATTATTTCTTGTCAAAAAACATGCAAAAAAATAAAAGATATAAGTAGAATTGTAAGTGACTCATAAATAGATAATTGGGTATACCTTTATCCATTTATTAAATGGGCATAAATGGGTATTTATACTCATTTATTTAAATGGGTATAAATTGGTTGATCCAATTATACTCATTATCCAACTATGACCCGCCCAAATCTGCTTTAGTTACCTATTTTAACACCTCTATTTTTATCCCATGGCCCTGCACATGCCAAAATCAACTATGAAGTAAGCTCATGTATGTGGGAAATTTAAGGATAATACTATCTAAAGATAAAAGCTAATGTGGTGATAAATTCCTGAAGCCAAACACTTGAATTATAGGAATGCACAATTCAAACTTCAATAGAGAACAAATACGAGAGGCAGATTATTGAATAGATAAATAGGCCAATCAATATCTAGACAATTTTTGATGTTCCTAATTTATATATACATAATTTGCATGATCACCAAGGAAAAGTAAATGATAGCACACAACCAAACGGCTCACATCCACACTGGTCTAGGCTGTAAAGACGATATCTTCTTGATCACGACAATTCATGAGAAAAAATCCAATTGCAGGCAACTCAAGCAGTTAATCAACTTACACACTCCTCATCCTAGAATTTCAAAAGCAAATTCCATCAGAAGCACTATATCATTGTTATCGAATGGTGACTATTCAGAACATTATTAATGAAAGGATTAGAGAGTGATTTAGAAATTTGAAAGACGAAAGCAACTGATCCTAGGAGGAATTGATATCTTCGGTCCTCAATCAAAAGTTAGATATAGTTAGGCAAAGAGGTCATTGATCTATCAAGAATGCCAGCAAGACCTTGAAAATACTACAAACAAGTACAGTCAAGTCATCTAATAGGTATTTGTCATTTCATAGAATTGAGAGGATTACATGACTTGAAGTTCTAAAAATCAAATTTAAAGCAGATTTCTAAAACCAAGATAAAGATGCAATCCCCTAACAAAGTTGATCTTAACTACTTAAACAGTCCGCAAAATAAACAGCTGAAAGTGACAGGTTTAAGATATGTGTGCAAGTTTAATTTCAAAATACACCCGTTTTACTGCAAGTATACAGGCCAACTTAGTAGTTTAGGATATATTCGAGTCGATCACATGAGGAGTTAATATACAAGTACCAGGTCCTTAGCTTACCTTATTATTTAGACTATTATCAAACAAAGAACAAGAAAAAGCTACCAAACCACTTACTACTTTTTAACTAACCAATTTATAGAAAGAAATACTTGGAGAAAATTCATTAAATAGTTAAGTTCTAGGGTGTAGAATCCACTTATGGTTCAAAAATACAAGTGAATGCATTTTACCTCTTGCTACTACTTTTGCTTAACTAAGGACTCATTTCCAATATTACCAAAACTCATTCTCATGATGTAGTGGTTTAAACTAATTTAGTTTTTCCTATTCTCATGGTAAAGAACTAAACCTAGTCATTTAGCTTCGTGAAATGGTAAAAAAATCCACTTAAGTGTACCTCTACTCTCTGAACCTACTCCTTAAGTTCTATTTATTTTGTTCCATCATTATTACCAATTTTCATCGAGTAACAATAACTAGAATCTTGTTATTGGTGATCAAGCAACAACAAGTAATAAACATGCATAAATGGATAAATTAATACAAGACGTAATAAGAATAAATCACATTCAACTCATATTATGGTACCAAAAGCTTCATCTACTCGTTAGATCTAAAAATTTAGCTCATAATAAAAAATATGACAATAAAACTCATAGATTCATTGCATGAACTCATATTGAATCACAAGTAAAGATAAATAAGAAAAGCTTAGCCAAATAAATGAACAAGCTCCCAAGATCTTCAATTTCTTCACCAAAATGAGTTGCACAATGAAGTATTTCTCCAAATTCCTCTTTACAAGACTTTCTCTCCTAATGCGAGAAAAAGATGGACTAAGACTCTTGTTCTAAAATTAATTAACTCTCTTTCTTATGATTCTTACAATATAAAGATGCTAAGAGAGTCAAAAAGTCTTGTTTAAAGTGATATAAAGCTTCATTCACAATCTTCTAGGATTTCTTGAGTAGCTACAGCCAAAATTCTTAGCTGGAAATAAGTTGGAAAAGCTGTGGGAAAGCAGAACAAGTTGTTGTGCAAGTTGTAGAATCGCTTACAGAATATGCACCCTTAAGGCTGCATATTGAGGGTGCGTATTAATTGCTTCCCCAGTTTTTTTTTTTTTGCCTTTTTCTGCTCCAACTTCATCAAGGAGATAAAAATACAGATGCATACATTTTGAGATCGCGTTTTAAGGACAAAAAAATTGCATTTGTTGCTCTAATTTTCTTCAAATCATTCTTGAATCATGTCCGATATAATTTGCATAAATCCTAATTGATTCGACGTGATCACTGCTCTTCAAATCCTACAAATAAATCCAAGTTTGCACATTAAACTGCTCAAGTAACCACTTTGGCTCTAACATGAAACTTATACAAAAAATAAAAGGTTAAAAAGCAAGTTTTATCTCTAAAGACCCTAATTAACACCAAAAACAATCAAATAAACACACTAAGAACATGCAAAATAAAACACCTATCATAAAGGGAACGAGAAAGTAATAAAAGGAGAGGGAGGGAGAGGGTGACGGCAGTGGGGAGGAAGAACAAGGGAGGGAAAGGGAGAAGGAAGAGAGAGAAGGGAGAGGAGAGGGGGTGATAGGAGAAGGAGGAGGGAGAGATTTGAAGAAGGAAAGGGGATGGCAAGGGAAGAGAAGAGGGAGAGTAGGGAGGCGAGGAAGAGGTGTGGTGGCAGTGGATGGGATGGCAGCAATGGTGGGATAAGGTGGGGCAATAGTGGTGGAAGTGAAAATGTCAGAGAGGATGGTGGTTAAGGGAAACAAGTGTGTGTTTAGGTATTTTGAGGTGTGTTTTTTGTTTTATAAAATTTAGGCCCCACTTAGGATTATCGTATTTTTGGTAAAAAATCATTTTTAAATACTAAAAGTACTATTGAAATGTTTGGTGAATATTATCCCGTAAATTAGAAGTTGAGTTTTTTATGTTGAAAACACTTTTAGTAAACACTCAAATTTGGCGCTTTTCGAATAGTTTTTGTGTTATAAAAAATATAAAACATTAAACTTAATCATTTTATCCTATATTATGAACTCAAAAAGAGATAACTACATTTAAAAATTTTCAAATTACAACATTATCCAATACAATAAATACTTATTAAACTAATATACAAACAATATAGTTAAAAGCGATTAAGCACTTATTAAGTGCTTATATTAAAAGCTCTATTGATGAAGTGTTTTTCAAAAAGTTACCACAATTCCGAACGGGCCATTAGGGTGTTTTAACAAGTTATTATAGCTGAAGTTGAAAAAAACAAAAAATTTCTGTTAAAAACATGCAAAAATATATGAATGCCAAATAGACCCTTAATTTTTTTTACACACAACTCGTCTTTTTTATACAAGTTTCAGAAGCTCTTAGAGAAGGCCTTAATTTGCCAATTTTCACTGGTTAGCTCTTGCCATATGCTTTGCCGAGGAATTGTGTTCCCATATGACACTTGAACTTTGCAGATGACATTATCATCTTCACTAGGAGGGTCAATGGCTATCAGTGAAAATCTTGATGGATTTCCTGGAACTATATCGGTGAGGTTTGGGCAAAAGGTTAGCAAGGACAAGAGCGGCTATGTTATTCGCCAAGAGTATATTTTACATGTTTTTAGTGTATTTTATTAGTTAATTTTGGTGTGTTTTAAGTAGTTTTGTAACTAATTAACTAGGGTTTTGGTAAAAATATATATTTTGTGATTTAAATGGCAAACATTACATTTCTATGGATTTTAATGGTAAAAACTTTATGTTTTTGTAGGTTTAACGATTCAATCATCAAAGGGTGTGGATTGAGAAGAGAATCGGATGATTAGTAATGATTTGAAGTGTTTTAAGAAGACATGAAGTGCAAAACATTGAAATGAAGAAATGCAAGTGAAGACAGTTTTGACACATTTTCGTATTTCGGCTATATCTTGAGCTATAATAATCAGATCGAGGTGATCTTTATACCATTTTTAAGCTAAGAGATAGATATTTGGTATGAAAACATTGAAATCCAATTTGTGGAGAACAATTGGAGACTTCATTGTACACCATTTTGTTGAAGGAATTGAAGATCATTGGGAGCTTCTACATTATTTTGGCTAAGCTTTCCTTTTCTATCTTTAACTTGTGATTCATGATGTGTTCATGCAATGAAACTATGTGTTTTCTTGTTATATCTTACATGAGTAGCTAAATTTCTAGATCTAGGGAATAGATGAATCTTATGGCTATTTGATATGAAGTGAATATGATTTACACTTGTTACACCTTATATTAACTTGTCTATTTGTGCATGCTTACCACTTGTTGTTACTTGATCACCAATAACAGACTCTTAGTTGTTATTATTCAATGAAAATTGGTAATAATGATGGAACAACATGAGTAAAACTTGAGTAGTAGACTCATGAGAATAGAGGTACACTTAAGTGGATTAAACTTATATTTCATGAAAGAAACAAGAGTAGAACTAGTTATTCACCATGAGAATAGGGGAAACTAGACTATTCTAGGCCATTTCATCATGAGAATGAGATTTGGTAATATTGGAAATGAATCTCTAGTTAAACAAGGGTTGTAACAAGAGGTAAATCTATTCATTTGTATTGTTTATACCATAAGTGGAATCTATATCCCTAAACTCCAGTTTTAGTGAATTTTCTCCTTTGTATCTTGCAAGAATCTAGTTAGAGTTAGTTAGTTAATGGAAGCTATAACTTTTTCTACTCCAATTTATTGTTAGTCTAAATAATAGAGTAAGTAAGGATCTAGTACTTGAAAAATCGCTCTCCGTGGGATCGACCCGATATTTTCCCTAACCTACTAATTTGACCTGTATACTTGCAGTCCAAACAGGTAAAATTCATAATTAAACTTGTACTTATATTAAATGTCCATCAAGTTTTTGGCGCCGTTGTCGGGGAGCGACAATATTAGGGTCTAATTAACTTTATTAATTTAGACATTATTTATATTTACTAGTCAAACTGTTTATAGTTAAGTTATGATTTTTATTAGTTTTTGTTAATTAATTGCTACATAATGTCTTTTATTTTTGTTTGTAGTATATGCACCGGACGTTACGCGTAGTAGCAACTTTTGATCCGGAAATTGAAAGGATGCTACGTAGACAAAGAAGACGTGCACCACAATAAGAAGAAGAAGAGATTCAATCAATAGAGGGAATTGCAATAGAGTTACCTTTTGAAGAAGAAATGGCGGAAAACGAAACAAATAGGCGAGTTCTAAGGGATTTCGCTCTACTGGGAACTCAAGGATCCCAAACAAGTATAGTGCGGCCGACGGTAAACGCTAATAATTTTGAGATTAAACCATCATTAATCCAAATGGTGCAACAATCTCAATTTGGAGTTAATACCGTAGAGGATCCAAATGGACACTTAGCCACATTTTTGGAGATATGTGATACTATTAAAATGAATGGAGTTAGTGAGGATGCAATAAGGTTAAGGATATTCCCATTTTCATTAAGAGATAAAGCTAAAATTTGACAACATTCTCATGCCCCTAATACTTTCACCACTTGGGTTGATTTATCTTGGACATTTTTGAATAAATATTTTTCACCGGGTAAAATAGCTAAACTTAGAATAGATATCACTAGTTTTAGTCAATTTGATAGTGAATCGTTGTATGAAACTTGGGAACGGTTTAGAGAGTTGCTTCGGAGATGTCCACATCACGGACTTCCCGATTGGCTCATTGTACAAATCTTCTATAACGGTTTATCTTTCTCTACTAAAATGACTATTGATGCAGCCGCAGATGGTGCTTTAATGGGTAAATCACCCGAAAAAACTCAAAATTTAATTGAAGAAATGGCAACCAACAACTACTAATGGACTAAGGAAAGAGGTAATCCAAGGCGACCGGTAGGTATGATTGAAACTGATGCTATCAACATGCTTAGCGCGCAAATGAATAATTTGATGCAAATGTTACGTCGTCAAATCGAATGTGGTCCGAATTCTTCTACTAATGCACATGTTGCTTGTTGTTTCATATGTGGAGGAGAACACGACCCTAATGAGTGTGTTGATGTTGAGCAGGCTCAATTTTTTAATAATTATAACAGGAATACTCAAAACAACCCATACTCGAATACATATAATTTGGGGTGAAGAAATCATCCAAATTTTGAATGGAAAGATCAAGGTAATTCTCAAAGGCTGACCAACCCACCGGGATTCCAACCGAGACCGCAACATACGAATATTAAGCCGAATTGGGAGATTGTAGTGGAAAAATTGGCCAAAGGAACATCGGAAAGGTTTGAACGAATAGAGGGACGGTTGGACCAATTGATCAGGATGTATAGAAATTTGGAGGTTCAAATTGGTCAAATCACCAACTCTATTAACAATAGAAACCCTGGAGAATTGCCAAGTAAAACCTTAGTCAACCCGAGAGAGCATGTCAATGCTATCACTCTTAGAAGTGGTAGAATAGTTGAAGGACCTAAGGTTGGCAATTCAAGTGATGAACAGGATAAGGACCAGGTAGTTGAAGGAGAGAAAGAAAGCCAAAATAATCATGTTGTCATTGATATTGATGCACTTCCCCCCAAGTTAAGTTCTAACCTGATTCCTTTTTCACACAGGTTGATGAAAGATGGAAAGGATAGGGAGTTTAACAAGTTCCTTAAAATTTTTAAACAATTATACATTAACATTCCTTTCATTGATGCTATTACACAGATTCTCTCTTATGCGTATTTTTTTAAGGATATCATGTCAAAAAGAGAAAACTAGTAGATAATAAAATAATGGCGTTAACGGAAGAATTTAGTGCATTGATTACAGACCCTCCTAAATTGAAAGATCCGAGAAGCTTTTCTATTCCTTGCACTATTGGTCAATTGCATTTTTCTAATGTTTTATGTAATTTAGGTGCAAGTATGTCACTCATGCCGCTATCAATTGCCCGGAGATTGGGATTTCAAGAGGTTAAAATTACTAATATCACATTGCAATTGGCGGATCAGTCAATTGCACATCCAATTAGTATTTTAGAAAATGTGCTCATGAGGGTAAGGCAATCTATTATACCGGTGGATTTTGTTGTCTTAGATATTGAGGAAGATTTGAAAATGCCAATTATTCTAGAAGACCGTTTTTTAGCCACTACACGAACCATTTGATGTGGAAAAGGTAAGCTTTTATTCCGAGTTAATGGTGAGGAATTGGAATTTAATTTGATTAATAAAGAAGGGGATATAGAGCATATTGCTTTTATTTCTAATATGCCATGTGACAAAAAGGATAACCAGGAATTGAGTGAAGATGTGAAATCTATAAATCTCCTTGGTACTAACTTCAATGGTGTAGGAGCAAGAGAGACGAGAACAAGGATGGAAGTTGACTTAATAAATTCGCCATTCCAAAAAGGAATAGGTTAAAAGTTAAGTCGACTCGAAAAAGGCAAACAAATTCTACTTCAAGGTGAAGTCGAGCCTTTATATGACAAGTCTAATACTTCTCCTTGGCATTTGAGGAAGTTGGACGATGGTGATACATGCATGGCTCATCACACGGTGGAATGGTTCGGGAGTTTCGACCCGTGGGGAGAAAACCACTCCTCAAAAACATAAAAAGATCCAAACCTTTTGAGTCGAGCCAACAACTATAAACAAAAGAGTTAGTTGGGAGACAACCCAATGTTTTTGTTAAAAATGTCAATATGGTATGATTTTATGTTTAACACGTGTAATTAAGTTAGTTTGTTGTTTTTGTGTTATAGGTTTGGTAAATGGAGACAAAGATGACCGTTTGAGGTGGAAAAGGCAAAATTTGATCAAGGAATTTAATCCCGCGATTTACGTTAAGGATGTATTTGATCCATTAAAAAAGGGTACTATGGCTAGAGGAAAAGAGGTTGTATATTCGTCCTCTAGTAGTGATGATATGGAGGTTAGTAAGGAAGTTGAAGTAAGTGAGAAGGAGAGGTCACCTTCTCCTCAACCGATTAGCCGACAACTGGGTAAGGGCACTTCTCGTAGTGCCGCAGCGTCCGTTTTTTACAGTGCCAGGTTTTCTATTCTGAGGAATCAAGAGTGGCACGAGGAGCACGCTGATTAGGAATTCATTTTTGAGATGCATGTGAGTCCAGAAGTTGAAATGGTTTATCGCATTTCGGAGATGTTCGATCAATTTGGTTGGGCACCGATTCTCACCTTGTCGACTTACTACTATCCGGACTTGGTGCGCGAATTCTACGTCAACATTGAGTATAAAGCTCGCCATAGTGGTGAGATAGTTGAATCTTGGGTGCGTAGGAGACGTATAGTCGTGTTACGTGAGTGCCTGGCTGCTATCTTGGGGTGTAGTGATTAAGGCCGGGTGGTCGACTTGAAAAAGGGATTTGTTGCATCAAATAAGCAGTGGGATCCGTCACAGGTCATGAATAGGTTTGGTCTTGAATAGCAATCTTTTCGATCCTCAAGAAAGAATACAATGTTGGCGAGTATTTTCGAATCTCGCCACCGTCTCATTATCTACATGATGGCCCATAATGTCAGACCTAAAAAGACAGGGCATACAGAAGTCTGCAGAACTGATATTTATTTTCTAGATTATATGTTTCACAATCGGAACTCCTCCTACGCTTGGATTCCCCTGCCGAACATCATCATTAGTCATATAAGATTTACAGTGAGGCGGCGGACAATTTCGTTCAAATTGCCATTTCCTCGTCTCCTCTCTTTGATGTTTGAGCATTTTGAAGTTAATTTGCAGGGTATACAGCGGCAATTTGTTATCCCTAGAACCGAATTATCGGCTTCTATCGTTCGTTGTTTAGGTATTGGCACGGAAAACATCCCTAGACTTGGTCGGGAAAGACGACAAAAGACGCAACATGCTTAAGGAGAAGCCGGGGGCCGTCTATCGTGGCACCACCACCTCCTCCGCCGGTGCATTCCTCCCAATCCAATTGGCAGTTTTTGGACGCTTGGACGACATTGAAAACCAACTTGCCAGAATGAGCACCCGCCTACTCTGCATTGAAGATCATCTCGGCATCCATCCACATCCCACGGGCGATGAAGACGACGACGAAAAGGATGATTGAAACTGCATCTCTAGATTCATCTTTTGTTTCTTTTATTTCTAGTTCTTTTAATTTTCGTATTGATGGATGTTTAGCTTGTCCTTTTTCTCTTCCATTTCATCTTTGGAACAGTGCGAGTGAATTTTATGTATTTTGGCAGTGATTCGTGATTCATGATTGATTTGGATCTCAACCATTGTATTGGGGAGTACTTCTTTCTAGTTTTTGCTTCTTTTCTTTCCCTACACATTGAGGAGAATGTGTATTTTAAGTGTGGAGAAGGAAATGTGTGATACTTATAGTATTTTTGTATTTAATGTTTGGACATGTTATTGGAAATATTTCTTCTACTTAAAAGTTGTCTTTTTTGGGTTTGTTGGCAAGGAGTTTCGTCCAGTTTTAAGTGGAAATTCTGTCAAAATTTTTCAAAAATCTTGTTCAAAATTACAAAATTGCCCCAAAAAGTTTCAATTTTTTCGATTTTATCTTGGGGTAAAAAGTTTCACACTATTAGTAGTTCAAATTCTTTCTACTTTTGAGATAGATATATGTGACTTGAGAACTTCTTTTCTTATTTATTTGGAAATGACTATTATGTGATTATAATTTTTGAATTTGTAGGAAAGTATATCTAGTAAAGTGGAGAAAATTATACCTATATTTTACATGTTTAGTAAAATTTCTTTTCTTTACTCGATTTTACATAGTTAAGTGATTAATATGGTCAATAAGTGTAACACTCTTCTCATGATTATTCTTTTGAGAGAATGTTTATTATCTCACTTAAAAGAAAAAAAAAGTAGAAAAAAATGAATGATATAAAAAAATTGAAAAAAAGAAGAAGAAAGAGGAAAAGAGAATAAGAATTGCTCTACTCCAATGGTTCTTGTACTTAGTAACCTGGAATCTTCTTCTAAAAATGTCGACTTTCACATAAAACGGTACTCGAATTAAGAGTATGCAAGGCAACTTGAGTATGTGAAGTGTTGAGTAATCGGTGATATTCATCTAAAAATATCGATTCTCGCGTCAAAAGGCACTTTCACAACTTGAGTAATATTTAGCTATATTATACGAATAAATCCCTCCCAAAGTTGAATAAGAAGATGATCATGGGATGAGATAGCATTTTTATTGACCATATGAGTTACTTACTTGTGACATTGGGTAAATGTGAGAAATTGAGTTGAACTAGCATAATTAAGGTATAATTAGTTCTTCTTTACTTGATATTATGAGTACTTGAGGATTAATGAATGATTGCATAATGATTATTTACTTTGTTTTGAGAAAATGAAGTTGACTTGTGCACATATGTTTAATTTCAAAATTTTGGATCATTGTTGGATTGTATTTCTAATTGCTTAAAGACAAGCAATGGTTCAAGTGTGGGGGTATTTAACAAGAGTATATTTTACATGTTTTTAGTGTATTTTATTAATTAATTTTGGTGTGTTTTAAGTAGTTTTGTAACTAATTAACTAGGGTTTTGGTAAAAATATGCATTTTGTGGTTTAAATGGCAAACATTGCATTTCTATGTATTTTAATGGTAAAAACTTCATGTTTTTGTAGGTTTAACGATTCAATCACCAAAGGGTGTAGATTGAAAAGAGAATTGGATGATTAGTGATGATTTGAAGTGTTTTAAGAAGAAATGAAGTGCAAAACATTGAAATGAAGAAATGCAAGTGAAGACAGTTTTGACACATCTTCATATTTCAGCTATATCTTGAGCTACAATAATTGGATCGAAGTGATTTTTACACCATTTTGAAGTTAAGAGATAGATCTGCATTTGGTATGAAGACATCAAAATTCAATTCAGTTGTTTTCCTGGTCAAAAAATTGAAACACAGAAGCTTCTTTGTGTGGTCGAGAGCTGAAACAGAGGATTGACCAGTCGATGGTATTTCGATCGTATCTCAGTCCATAGAGCTCCACATTGGATGATTATTGAAGCATTGAAAAGCTAACTCAAGGGGCTGCAACTTTCATGTTTCGTACAAAAGTTAGTTCAGCCTCCATTATAGAGAAAATAGCAGTTGAAGTAAGGCCAAATTCACAGAAGTGAATATGCGACTTGAGAAAATGTGGGTGAAGTCACGTATTCTCAAGTTGCGTATTGTAGCCTGATTTCTGCAATTTGCTCAGCCACTTGCCTTGTTTTCACACTATTTTCCAGCTATAGTTGGAGAGATAATTTCGGCTGCACATGCTTCTGAAGCAAAAAGGAAGAGAAAAGGAGTTTTATATCTTATCAAAAATCACTTTTTGACTCTCTTAACATTTTTCGAGGTTAGAATCATGGGAAGGGGGAGTAGATTATATTAGAAGAAGTTCATATCAGATTTTAGGAAGAGAATTTAGAAGAAAGTCTTGTCTTGTTCTCTCTAATTAGGACTTTTTGTGGAGAACAATTGGAGACTTCATTGTACACCATTTTATTGAAAGAATTGAAGATCATTGGGAGCTTCTTCATTATTTTAGCTAAGCTTTCCTTTTCTATCTTTAACTTGTGATTCAATGATGTGTTCATGCAATGAAATTATGTGTTTTCTTGTTATATCTTACATGAGTAGCTAAATTTCTAGATTTAGGGAGTAGATGAAACTTATGGTTATTTGATATGAAATGAATATGATTTATATTTGTTACACCTTGTATTAACTTGTCTATTTGTGCATGCTTACCACTTGTTGTTGTTTGATCACCAATAACAAGCTCTTAGTTGTTATTATTCAATGAAAATTGGTAATAATGATGGAACAAAATGAGTAAAGCTTGAGTAGTAGACTCATGAGAATAGAGGAACATTTAAGTTGATTAAACTTACATTTCATGAAAGAAACAAGAGTAGAACTAGTTATTCACCATGAGAATAGGGGAAACTAGACTATTCTAGGCCATTTCATCATGAGAATGAGATTTGGTAATATTGAAAATGAATCCCTAGTTAAACAAGGGTTGTAACAAGAGGTAAATCTATTCATTTGTATTGTTTATACTATAAGTGGAATCTATATCCCTAAACTCTAGTTTTTAGTGAATTTTCACCTTTGTATCTTGCAAGAATCTAGTTAGAGTTAGTTAGTTAATGGTAGCTATAACTTTTTCTATTCCAATTTATTGTTAGTCTAAATAATAGAGTAAGTAAAGACCTAGTACATGAAAAATCACTTTTCGTGGAATCGACCTGATATTTTCCCTAACCTACTAATTTGACCTGTATACTTGCAGTCCAAGCAGGTAAATTCAGAATTAAACTTGTACTTATATTAAATGCCCGTCAAGTTTTTGGCGCCGTTGTCGGGGAGAAACAATATTAGGGCCTAATTAACTTTATTAATTTAGACATTATTTGTATTTACTTGTCAAACTGTTTATAGTTAAGTTAAGATTTTTATTCGTTTTTGTTAATTAATTGCTACATAATTTCTTTTATTTTTGTTTGTAGTGTATGCACCGGACGTTACGGCTAGTAGCACCTTTTGATCCGAAAATTGAAAGGACACTACATAAACAAAAAAGGCGTGCCCCACAACAAGAAGAAGAAGAGATTTAACCAATAGAGAGAATTGTAATAGAGTTATCTTTTGAAGAAGAAATAGCGAAAAACGAAGCAAATAGGCGAGTTCTAAAGGATTTTGCTCTACTGGGAACTCAAGAATCCCAAACAAGTATAGCGCAGCTGACGGTAAACGCTAATAATTTTGAGATTAAACCATCATTAATCCAAATGGTGAAACAATCTCAATTTGGAGGTAATGACGTAGAGAATCCAAATGCACACTTAGCCACCTTTTTTGAGATATGTGATACTATTAAAATGAATGGAGTTAGTGAGAATGCAATAAGGTTAAGGTTATTCCCATTTTCATTAAGAGATAAAGCTAAAATTTGGAAACATTCTCATGCCTTAATACCTTCACCACTTGGGTCGATTTATCTAGGGCATTTTTGAATAAATATTTCCCACCGGATAAAATAGCTAAAATTAGAATGGATATCACTAGTTTTAGTCAATTTGATGGTGAATCGTTGTATGAAACTTGGGAACGGTTTAGAGAGTTGTTTTAGAGATGTCCACATCATGGACTTCCCGATTGGTTCATTGTATAAATCTTCTATAACGGTTTATCTTTCTCTACTAAAATGACTATTGATGCAGCCGCAGGTAGTGCTTTAATGGGTAAATCACCTGAAGAAACTCAAAGTTTGATTGAAAAAATAGCAGCCAACAACTACCAATGGGCTAATGAAAGAAATAATCCAAGGCGACCGGCAGGTATGATTGAAACTGATGCTATCAACATGCTTAGTGCGCAAATGAACAATAGGATGCAAATGTTACGTCGTCAAATCAGATGCGGTCTGAGTTCTTCTACTAATGCACATGTTGCTTGTTGTTCCATATGTGGAGGAGAATACGACCCTAACGAGTGTGTTGATGTTAAGCAGCTCAATTTTTTAATAATTACAACAGGAATGCTCAAAACAACCCATACTCGAATACATATAATCGGGGGTGGAGAAATCATCCAAATTTTGAATGGAAAGATCAAGGTAATTCTCAAAGGCTGACCAACCCACCGGGAGTCCAACCGAGGCCGCAACATATGAATATTAAACCGGATTGGGAGATTGCGGTGGAAAAATTGGCCAAAGAACATAGGAAAGGTTTGAACGAATAGAGGGACGGTTGGACCAATTGACCGGGATGTATAGAAATTTGGAGGTTCAAATTGGTCAAATCGCCAACTCTATTAACAATAAAAACCGTGGAGAATTGCCAAGTAAAACCGAAGTCAACCCGAGAGACCATGTCAATGCTATCACTCTTAGAAGTGGTAGAATAATTGAGGGACCTAAGGTTGACAATTCAAGTGGTGAATAGGATAAGGAGAGCAGGCAGTTGAAGGGGAGAAAGAAAGCCGATATGACCATGTTGTCATTGATATTGATGCACTTCCCCCCAAGTTAAATTCTAATATGATTCCTTTTTTACACAGGTTGAAGAAAAATGGAAAGGATAGGGAGTTTGACAAGTTCCTTAAAATTTTTAAACAATTGTACATTAGCATTCCTTTCATTGATGTTATTACACAGATTCCCTTTTATGCGCGTTTTTTGAAGGATATCATGTCAAAAAAGAGAAAACTGGTGGATGATAAAATGATAGCGTTAACGGAAGAGTGTAGTGCATTGATTACGAACAAACTCCCTCCTATATTGAAAGATCCGGGAAGCTTTTCTATTCCTTGCACTATTGGTCAATTACATTTTTCTAATGTTTTATGTGATTTAGGTGCAAGTGTGTCACTCGTGCCGCTATCAGTTGCCCGGAGATTGGGATTTCAAGAGGTTAAAACTACTAATATCACATTGCAATTAGCGGATCGGTCAATTACACATCAAATTAGTATTTTAGAAAATGTGCTCATGAGGGTAGGACAATCTATTATACCGGTGAATTTTGTTATCTTAGATATTGAGGAAGATATGAAAATACCAATTATTCTAGAAGACCGTTTTTAGCCACTACACGAACCATTTGATGTGGAAAAGGTAAGCTTTTATTCCGAGTTAATGGTGAGGAATTGGAATTTAATTTGATTAATAAAGAAGGGGATATAGAGCCTATTGCTTTTATTTCTAATACGCCATGTGACGAAAAGGGTAACCAGAAATTGAGTGAAGATGTGAAATCTATAAATCTGTTTGGTACTAACTTCAATGGTATAGGAGCAAGGGAAGCGAGGACAAGGATGGAAGTTGGCTTAATAAATTCGCCATTCCAAAAAGGAATAGGTGAAAAGTTATGTCGACTCGAAAAAGGCAAACAAATTTTACTTCAAGGTGAAGTCGAGTATTTGTATGACAAGTCTAATAGTCCTCCTTGGCATTTGAGGAAGTTGGACAATGGTGATACATGCACGGCTCGTCACACGGTGGAATGGCTCGAGAGTTTCGACCCGTGGGGAGAAAATCACTCCCCAAAAACATAAAAAAATTCAAACCTTTTGAGTCGAGCTAACGACTATAAACAAAAGCGCTAATTGGGAGGGAACCCAATGTTTTTGTTGAAAATGTTAATTTGGTATGATTTTATATTTAACACGTGTAATTAAGTTAGTTTGTTGTTTTTGTGTTATAGGTCTGGTAAATGGAGACAAAGTTGACCAGTTGAGGTGGAAAAGGCGAAATTTGATCAAGGAACTCAATCCCGCGATTTGCGTTAAGGTGTATTTGATCCATTAAAAAGTGGTACTATGGCTAGAGGAAAACAAGTTGTATATTCGTGCTCCAGTAGTGATGATATGGAGGTTAGTAAGGAGGTTGAAGTAAGTGAGGAGGAGAGGTCACCTTCTCCTCAACCAGTTAGCTGACAATTGGGTGAGGGTACTACTCGTAGTACCGCAGCGTTCGTTTTTTACAGTGACAGGTTTTCTACTCTGGGGAATCAAGAGTGGCACGAGGAGCACGCTAATTTGGAATTCATTTTTTGTGAGGACCCGAATTTTTCTTACTTTTATTTTATTTTATTGGCTTATTTAATTAATTATTCACCAATTTTCTCCGAATAATTTATTTCAACCATTTTAAATCCATTTTCATGGATCAATGTCTTACTTATATGTTTAAAACGTTCTGTTAGCAAATTTAATTTTTCTGCGATTCGTTTAGCGAGAAATAGTGAATGCACATTTTTCGAGGCAAGTTCGATCCGAGAGTACATTAGTTTTGGATGATTAAGAATGATCAATAGTAGACTAAGAAAAGTTAATTGAGAGATTAGATGTGAATGAGTTAAAATTTAAACTTTTTACCGCGCGCGCGTCGATAGTTTCTCGAAAGTCGCTCCTGTACGACTAATTGGAGATTTGAGGATTTAGTACTAGACTAATAAGTATTAATAATTACAGTGTTAGAGGAATTACTTTGGAGGATTAGTGTTTAAATGTAGCTAACAAGAGAGAAAGTGGTAGTACAAAACCCTATTTAGTTACTATTAAGAGTTGACTTTTGGTACAACTTTAAGTTAGCTTCCTCAACACATTTCTTCATTCTTTCTCTCCAAGAATCAAACCACCAACACTCCCTCACCATCTCTCATTTTTTACCAGCCCTAGAAGTTCCAAAGGAAAGAAGAAAACTCCATTCTTCTTGCTCCAATCTTACTCAAGTTCTTCATCCAAACCACACAACACTTGGAGTTTCACTCTAGTTTGAAGAAAGGTGCCATCTTCTGAAGTTTCTTGGTGAAATTTTGGAGGAAACTCTCACTTACATCAAGGGGTTAGTTGCTTGGAAGGTAACCCCTTCACCCTCTTTAATCTTTCAATTTATACAAAGATTTATGGTTGGTTTTCATGGGTTTGAAACCCTAATCAAGTTATTAGGTTAGTGGACTTGAAGAAATATTTATCTTGCTTTAAATCCTAGGCTAGCGGTCTTGAGGAGGCCTTTAGTTAACTGACTTGAGATCTTATTGCTTGATTGTTGTTGGTTATGTGAATTATAGTTTAATTATGGTTTGATAGTGGAGAGAAATTCGAAGGAAGCCGTGAGAGTGAGCTGTCCAAAATTCTGTTCTTGTTGTCCTGCTTTTACTAACTTTTGTTGATTATATGGCTGCTAAATTGAATGATATATGTTGTATTATGTGTGTAGAAAGTGTCTTTTGAAAATCATTTCAAATGGTTACATAAAACTTAAGTTTTGGAAAAGTTCGGAATCTGGAAATTCGCTAGCAGGGTAGCTGACCAGTGATATTTGTTTGAGCATAACTCTTTGTGCAAAAGTCGAAATTGAGTGCCGTTTGTGGCATTCAAAACTAGATATTCAAATCTTTCAAACAGTATAAGAATCCCCTATTAATTCCTTTTGAGTAAATCGTAGCGAATCGGCAAAGTAGACTGTCCTATTATGCCTGTCTGTCTGAGAGGAATGGGGAAGCTGCATCTTGTGGCTCAATTTTGTCCCACTTGTGAAAAGATTTTGAAAATGATGTCTTCTGATGAAATGTACCATTTTGAACCTAGTTTCTAACTCCATAAACCATTCTCAATTTGGATTTGTGTAAAGTTAGATATAGTCTGATTTCAAAACTGCATCAAAGCTGGAAACTGGAAATTTTCTGAACAGGTTGCGAAAATCAGCCAACTTTAAACTATTATATCTTATTATTCAAAACTCCAAATTTAGTTCCGCTTATTGTGTTTGAAACTTGGTTTGGAACTCTTATTGTGTTATAAATTTCAGAGACCGATTCACTTTCTGTGAATTTTTTCGAATTTCCAAACATGGCTGAAAAACCGAGACTGGTTCTGTCCTGTCTTCTTGAAATTGCAATTTTGAGCTGAAATTTGAATATTTCCTGGTTGCAATCTTGGAAAAGTGTCTTCTGTGAAGTTTTAACACTTTGAATCTAGTTTCCAACGGTATAAAGTTTTCATTTTTGGACTTACGGAACTTGAAATACGATTTTTTCAAATAGTGTCATACTAACCTGGAAATTTTCTGTTTTCAAACAAATACTCCTTTTAAGAACTTTCCACTCTCCATTGAGATTGTTAGACTGTTTTAAGTGTAATTTCATGGTGGAATACACGGTTCCCCTAGAATTTTAAACTTTCATTTCAAATCTTGGTTTCCGAAGATTAAACCTCTCTTAATGTATTTTCTTGGTTGTTCCATTTTCTTGGTTAATGACACCTTATTTTATACTAGAAAAATGAACTTCAAACACTAGTTTTGTCTCGATTTTCGTGAGTTTAAACTCCAAAAAGGGATCGTTTTGGTTAGAGTAATTCTTGGTGAATTGCACTAGTTTTATACTTGAACTTCGGACCCTTAGCCTTGACTTTTACCATGAAAATAAGTTGAGTTTGGATGACTTTTATCTCCATTAGTTTGAAAAATGTGAACGTCTACTTTTTCTTGATTTTTGTGCCGAAAGTGAATATTGTACTTTCTTTTGAAATTGAGATTTACTTACCACGACTTGAATAAAAAACGACTTTTGAATTCTCTTTGAGCATTATTTCAACGTTTTAACGAGAAAAGCTCCTTTAACTTAATTCGAACTTGTGACCTTATACATTCGTTTGTGAATCTTGATTTTCGAGGGATTATAACTCTTCTAAGACATTGTCTTAAATTTTAAGCGAGTGTACTTTCTTCCTTGAAAGATAAGTGGTTGTAAGTATATGTGAGTGATAGTTGTTCACTATTTTTTCAGGCGCTCAAGAGGATTTTGAAGGTAATCTCGGAACGGACAACTAAAGACTTTATTTGCTCACTTACTTTTGATTTGGTGAGTGTCAAGTGTATGAATTATTGCTAAATACTTGAATTGTTTATTGTTAATTGAGTATTTTGGAATTCTCGAGACGAGCATGTACTTTATCGCACTCGTTCTCTTTTAAGTGAATTTGTAATTATATTGTGTGAAATGAAGTGATAATTGAATTGAGTGAATTGTTGCAATCATAATCATACATCGGGGGACGCCCAAATCTCATTGGCCAACCTTGCTACTCGAGCCGGCATGGCCTTGATCGAGAAGTCTGGTGAACCATGAGAAAACAAAATCTTGATCTTTTGAGAGATCTTATTTGGCATACTCGAATAGTATCGCCTTTTATAGTTGAAGTGCGGGCCCGGTACAGGGGGTGTAACGGTGAACAGGATTGTAAAGTAAGTGGAGTTCTACGGACTTAATACCTACCCGGTTGACGGAGTATTATCACGTGGAGGTATTAGATTGAGTCTTGGCAAAGCAAGTGGAAATTAGCTCCTGAGAGCTCCCGTATCTTTATTGATTGTGTTTTATTATTAATTGTGAATTTCCTTAACTTTCTAGTTTCATTTCCTATATAAGTGTTATTGTTACTTGAACTATGTGTTTGCATGTTTTTTTTCTTGGCCTCATTGAACGTTAGCTCATTCCATTAGTTTGTTTTCCTTAACAGGAGTTCGGAATGGGAAGGTTTTGGAGAAGCCGACTTGATTAACCGTTTGATTAAAATTTTGGATGTAGACTTATGGTGGTTGTATTTATGGGAGACTTGATGTACCTTTTGAACTTAAGATGTAAGATTTGAATGTTTATTAAAAGAAGCGACCTTCCTTTGTATCTATTTTTATTTTTGTTATTTATCCTTAAGTTTGAATTGGATTCGTATCGAATTCTGACGAGAGTTAGGCAGGCGTTCCGCAGATACCCTTGAGTTCACCCTAGGAAGAAGTGTGGGGGCGTCACATTTTTAAGATCCACGTGAGTCCAGAAGTTGAAATGATTTATCACATCTCGGAGGCGTTCGATGAACTTGGTTGGCGCCGATTCTCCCCTTGCCGACTTACTACTATCCGGACCTGGTGTGTGAGTTCTACGCCAACATTGAGTATAAAACTCGCCATAGCGGTGAGATGGTGGAATCTTGGGTGGGTGAGAGACGTATAGTCGTGTTACGTGAGTGCCTGGCTGCTATCTTGGGGTGTAGCGATTAAGGCCGGGTGGTCAACTTGAAAAAGGGATTCGTTGCAACAAATAGGTGGTGGGATCCGTCACAGGTCATAAATAGGTTTGGTCTTGAGTACCAACCTTTTCGATCCTCAAGAAAGGAGACAATGTTAGCGAGTATTTTCGAACCTCGCCACCGTCTCATTCTCTATATGATGACCCACAACATCATACCTAAGAAGACAGGGCATACGGAGGTCCGCAAAAGTGACATTTATTTTTCTAGATTATATGTTTCACAATTGGAACTCCTCCTACGCTCGGATTCCCCTGCCGAACATCATTATTAGTCATATAAGATTTACAGCGAGGCGACGAACAATTTCGTTCAAATTGCCATTTCCTCTTCTTCTCTCTTTGGTGTTCGAGCATTTTGATGTTAATTTGCAGAGTATGCAGCGGCAATTTGTTATCCCTAGAACCGAATTATCGACTTCTACTGTTCGTCGTCTAGGTATTGGCACGGAAAACATCCCTCGACCTGGTCGGAAAAGATGACAAAAGGTGCGACATGCTCAAGGAGAAGCCGAACCGTCTACCGTGGCACCACCACCTCCTCTGCCGGTGCATTCCTCCCAATCCAATTGGCAGTTTTTGGACGCTTGGACGACATTGAAAACCAGTTTGCCAGAATGAGGACCCGCCTACTCCGCATTGAAGATCATCTCGGCATCGATCCACATCCCACGGGTGATGAAGATGATGACGAAGAGGATGATTGAAGCTACACCTCTAGATTCATCTTTTGCTTTTTTTATTTCTAGTTCTTTTAATTTTCATATTGACGGATGTTTAGCTTGTCCCTTTTCTCTTCCATTTCATCTTTGGAACAGTGTGAGTAAATTTTATGTTTTTTATCTGCAGTTCATGATTCATGGTTGATCTGGATCTCAGCCATTGTACTGGGGAGTACTTCTTTCTAGCTTTTGTTTCTTTTCTTTCCCTACACATTGAGGACAATGTGTATTTTAAGTGTGAGGGAGAAAATGTGTGGTACTTGTAGTATTTTTGTGTTTAATGTTTGGACATGTTATTGGAAATATTTCTTCTGTTTAAATGTTGTTTCTTTTGGGTTTGTTGGCAAGGAGTTTCGTCCAGTTTTAAGTAAAAATTTTGTCAAAAATTTTCAACAATCTTGTTCAAAACTGCAAAATTGACCCAAAAAGTTTCAATTTTTTCGATTTTATCCAGGGGTAACAAGTTTCACACTATTAGTAGTTCAAATTCCTTCTACTTTTGAGATAGATATATGTGACTTGAGAATTTCTTTTCTCATTTAACTTGGAAATGACTATTATGTTATTATAATTTTTGCATTTGTAGAAAAGTTTATCTAGTAAAGTGGAGAAAATTATGCCTATATTTTACATTTTTAGTAAAATTTCTTTTCTTTACTTGATTTTACATAGTTAAGTGATTAATATGATCAATAAGTGTAACATTCATCTTATGATTATTCTTTTGAGGGTATGTTTATTATCTTACTTAAAAGAAAAAAAAAGTAGAAAAAAATGAATGATATAAAAAAAGTTGAAAAAAAAGAAGAAGAAAGAGGAAAAGAGAATAAGAATTGCTCTACTCTAATGGTTCTTGGATTTAGTAATCGGGAGTTTTCATCTAAAAAGGTCGACTTTCATGTAAAACGGTACTAGAATTAAGAGTATGCAAGACAATTTGAGTATGTGAAGTGTTGAGTAACCGGTTATCTTTATCTAAAAATATTGATTCTCGCATCAAAAGGGATTTTCTCAACTTGAGTATTATTTAGCTATATTATATGAATAAATCCCTCCCTAAGTTGAATAAGAAGATGATTATGGGATTAGATAGAATTTTTATTAACCATACGAGTTAGTTACTTGACATTGGGTAAATGTGAGAAATTAAGTTGATCTAGCATAATTAAGGTATAATTAGCTTCTCATTTACTTGATATTATGAGTACTTGAGGATTAATGAATGATTGCATAATGATTATTTACCTTGTTTTGAGAAAATGAAGTTGACTTGTGCACATATGTTTAATTTCAAAATTTTGGATCATTGTTGGGTTGTATTTCTAATTGTTTGAGGACAAGCAATGGTTCAAGTGTGGGGGTATTTGACAAGAGTATATTTTACATGTTTTTAATGTATTTTATTAGTTAATTTTGGTGTGTTTTAAGTAGTTTTGTAACTAATTAACTAGGGTTTGGTAAAAATATGCATTTTGTGGTTTAAATGGCAAACATTGCATTTCTATGTATTTTAATGGTAAAAATTTCATGTTTTTGTAGGTTTAACGATTCAATCATCAAAGGGTGTGGATTGAGAAGAGAATTGGATGATTAGTGATTATTTGAAGTGTTTTAAGAAGACATGAAGTGCAAAACATTCAAATGAAGAAATGCAAGTGAAGACAGTTTTGACACATCTTCGTATTTCAGCTATATCTTGAGCTACAATAATTGGATTGAGGTGATCTTTATACCATTTTGAATCTAAGAGATAGATCTGCATTTGGTATGAAGACATCATAGTCCAATTCAGTTGTTTTCTTGATCAAAAAGTCAAAACAAAGAAACTTCTGCGTGTGGTTGAGAGCTGAAATCGGGGATTGACCAGTCGATGGTATTTCGATCATATCTCAGTCCATAGAGCTCCACATTGGATGATTATTGAAGCATTGAAAAGCTAACTCAAGGGGTTACAACTTTTATGTTTTGCACAAAAGTTAGTTTCAGCCTCCATTATAGAGAAAATAGCAGTTGAAGTGAGACCAAATTCACAGAAGTGAATATGCGACTTGAGAAAATATGGGGCGAAGTCACGTATTCTCAAGTCGCGTATTGTAGCTTGATTTCTGCAATTTGCTCAGCCACTTACCTTGTTTTCACACTACTTTCCAACTATAGTTGGAGAGAGAATTTCGGCTACACATGCTTCTGAAGCAAGAAGGAAGAGAAAAGGAGTTTTATATCTTATCAAAAATCACTTTTTGACTCTCTTAACATTTTTAGAGGTTAGAATCATGAGAAGGGGGAGTAGATTATATTAGAAGAAATTCATATCAGATTTTAGGAAAGGAACTTAGAAGAAAGTATTATCTTGTTCTCTCTAACTAGGACTTTTTGTGGGTAACAATTGGAGACTTCATTGTACACCATTTTGTTGAACGAATTGAAGATCATTGGGAGCTTCTTCATTATTTTGGCTTAGCTTTCCTTTTCTATCTTTAACTTGTGATTCATGATGTGTTCATGCAATGAAGTTATGTGTTTTCTTGTTATATCTTACATGAGTAGCTAAATTTCTAGATCTAGAGAGTAGATGAAACTTATGGCTATTTGATATGAAGTGAATATAATTTACACTTGTTACACCTTGTATTGACTTGTCTATTTGTGCATGCTTATCACTTGTTGTTGCTTGATCACGAATAACAAACTCTTAGTTGTTATTATTCAATGAAAATAAGTAATAATGATGGAACAACATGAGTAAATTTTGAGTAGTAGACTCATGAGAATAGAGGTACACTTAAGTGGATTAAACTTGCATTTCATTAAGGAAACAAGAGTAGAACTAGTTATTCACCATGGGAATAAAGGAAACTAGACTATTCTAGACCATTTCATCATGAGAATGAGATTTGATAATATTGGAAATGAATCCCTAATTAAACAAGGGTTGTAACAAGAGGTAAATCTATTCATTTGTGTTGTTTTTGCCATAAGTGGAATCTATATCTCTAAACTCCAGTTTTTAGTGAATTTTCTCCTTTGTATCTTGCAAGAATCTAGTTAGAGTTAGTTAGTTAATGGTAGCTATAACTTTTTCTGCTCCAATTTATTGTTAGTCTAAATAATAGAGTAAGTAAGGATCTAGTATTTGAAAAATCGCTTTCCGTGGGATCGACCCGATATTTGTCCTAACCTACTAATTTAACCTGTATACTTGTAGTTTAAACAGGAAAAATTCGGAATTAAACTTGTATTTATATCAAATGCCCGTTAAGTTTTTGGTGCCGTTGCCAGAAAGCGGCAATATTAGGGCCTAATTAACTTTATTAGTTTAGACATTATTTGTATTTACTAGTCAAACTGTTTATAGTTAAGTTAGGATTTTTATTAATTTTTGTTAATTAATTGCTACATAATTTCTTTTATTTCTGTTTGTAATGTATGCACCGAACGTTACGGCTAGAAGCACCTTTTGATCCGGAAATTGAAAGGACACTACATAAACAAAGAAGGTGTGCACCACAACACCAAGAAGAAGAGATTCAACCAATAGAGGGAATTGCAGCAGAGTTACCTTTTGAAAAAGAAATGGCGAAAAATGAAGCAAATAGGCGAGTTCTAAGAGATTTCGCTCTACTGGGAACTCAAAGATCCCAAACAAGTATAGCGCAGCCGACGATAAACGCTAATAATTTTGAGATTAAACCATCATTAATCCAAATGGTACAACAATCTCAATTTGAAGGCAATGTCGTAAAGGATCCAAATGCACACTTAGCCACATTTTTGGAGATATGTGATACCATTAAAATGAATGGAGTTAGTGAAGATGCAATAAGGCTAAGGTTATTTTCATTTTCATTAAGAGATAAAACTAAAATTTGGAAACATTCTCATGCCCCTAATACCTTCGTCACTTGGGTTGATTTATCTAGGGTATTTTTGAATAAATATTTTTCACCGGGTAAAATAGTTGAGGTTAGAATGGATATCACTAGTTTTAGTCAATTTGATGGTGAATCATTGTATGAAACTTGGGAACGGTTTAGAGAGCTGTTTCGGAGATGTCCACATCATGGACTTTTCGATTGGCTCAATGTACAAATCTTCTATAATGGTTTATTTTTCTCTACTAAAACGATTATTGATGCATCCGCAGATGGTGCTTTAATGGGTAAATCACCCGAAAAAACTCAAAATTTGATTAAAGAAATGGCAACCAATAACTACCGATGGGCTAATGAAGGAGGTAATCCAAGGCGACCGGCCGATATGATTGAAACTGATGCTATCAACATGTTTAGTGCGCAAATGAACAATATGATGCAAATGTTACGTCGTCAAATTGGATGTGGTCCGAGTTTTTCTACTAATGCACATGTTGCTTGTTGTTCCATATGTGGGGAGAACACGACCCTAACGAGTGTGTTGATGTTGAGCAGGCTCAATTTTTTAATAATTACAACAGGAATGCTCAAAACAATCCATACTCGAATACATATAATCCGGGGTGGAGAAATCATCCAAATTTTGAATGAAAAAATCAAGATAATTCTCAAAGGCCGACCAACCCACCGGGATTCCAACCGAGGCCGCAACATACAAATATTAAGCCGGATTGGGAGATTGCGGTGGAAAAATTGGCCAAAGGAACATCGGAAGGGTTTGAACGAATAGAGGGACAAATTGGAGGTTCAAATTGGTCAAATCGCCAGCTTTATTAACAATAAAAACCTTGGAGAATTGCCAAGTAAAACCGAAATCAACCCGAGAGACCATGTCAATGCTATCACTCTTAGAAGTGGTAGAATAATTGAGGGACCTAAGGTTGGCAATTCAAGTGGTGAACGAGATAAGGAGCAGGCAGTTGAAGGGGAGAAAGAAAGCGATATGACCATGTTGTCATTGATATTGATGCACTTCCCCCCAAGTTAAATTTTAATATGATTCCTTTTTTACACAGGTTGAAGAGAAATGGAAAGGATAGGGAGTTTGACAAGTTCCTTAAAATTTTTAAACAATTGTACATTAGCATTCCTTTCATTGATGTTATTACACAGATTCCCTTTTATGCACGTTTTTTGAAGGATATCATGTCAAAAAAGAGAAAACTGGTGGATGATAAAATGATAGCGTTAACGGAAGAGTGTAGTGCATTGATTACGAACAAACTCCCTCCTATATTGAAAGATCCGGGAAGCTTTTCTATTCCTTACACTATTGGTCAATTGCATTTTCCTAATGTTTTTATGTGATTTAGGTGCAAGTGTATCACTCATGTCGCTATCAGTTGCTCGGAGATTGGGACTTCAAGAGGTTAAAACTACTAATACCACATTGCAGTTGGCGGATTGGTCAATTACACATCTAATTAGTATTTTAGAAAATGTACTCATGAGGGTAAGGCAATCTATTATACCGGTGGATTTTGTTGTCTTAGATATTGAGGAAGATGTGAAAATGCCAATTATTCTAGGAAGACCATTTTTAGCCACTACACGAATCATTTGATGTGGAAAAGGTAAGATTTTATTCCGAGTTAATGGTGAGGAATTGGAATTTAATTTGATTAATAAAGAATGGGATATAAAGCCTATTGCTTTTATTTCTAATATGCCATGTGACAAAAAGGGTAACCAGGAATTGAGTGAAAATGTGAAATCTATAAATCTGCTTGGTACTAACTTCAATGGTGTAGGAGCAAGGGAGGTGAGGACAAGGATGGAAGTTGGCTTAATAAATTCGCCATTCTAAAAAGAAATAGATGAAAAGTTAAGTCGACTCGAAAAAGGCAAACAAATTTTACTTCAAGGTGAAGTCGAGTATTTGTATGACAAGTCTAATAGTCCTCCTTGGCATTTGAGGAAGTTGGACGATGGTGATACATGCACGGCTCGTCACACGGTGGAATGGCTCGGGAGTTTCGACTCGTGGGGAGAAAATCACTCCCCAAAAACAGAAAAAGATCCCAACCTTTTGAGTCGAGCCAACGACTATAAACAAAAGCGCTAGTTGGGAGATAACCCAATATTTTTGTTAAAAATGTTAATTTGGTACGATTTTATGTTTAACATGTGTAATTAAGTTAATTTGTTATTTTTGTGTTATAGGTTTGGTAAATGGAGACAAAGATGACCATTTGAGGTAGAAAAGGCGAAATTCGATCAAGGAAGTCAATCTCATGATTTGCGTTAATGGTGTATTTGATCCATTAAAAAGGGATACTATAACTAGAGGAAAACAGGTTGTATATTCGTCCTCCAGTAGTGATGATATGGAGGTTAGTAAGGAGGTTGAAGTGAGGAGGAGAGGTCACCTTCTCCTCAATCGGTTAGCCGACAACCGGGTGAGGGCACTTCTCGTAGTGCCGCAGCGTCCGTTTTAACGGTGCCAGGTTTTCTACTCTGAGGAATCATGAGTGGCACGAGAAGCACGCTGATTAGGAATTCATTTTTGAGATGCATGTGAGTCCAGGAATTGAAATGGTTTATCGCATCTCGGAGGCGTTCGATCAACTTGGTTGGGCGCCAATTCTCACCTTGCCGACTTACTACTATCCGGACTTGGTGCGTGAGTTCTACGCCAACATTGAGTATAAAGCTCACCATAGTGGTGAAATGGTGGAATCTTGGATGCGTGGGAGACGTATAGTTGTGTTACATGAGCGACTAGCTGCTATCTTTGGGTGTAAGTGATTAAGGCCGGGTTGTCGACTTGAAAAAGGGATTCATTGCATCAAATAGGCGGTGGGATCCGTCACAGGTCATGAATAGCAGCAGCCTTTCCGATCCTCAAGAAAGGAGACAATGTTGGCGAGTATTTTCGAACCTCGCCACCATCTCATTATCTACATGATGGCCCATAACGTCATACCTAAGAAAACAAGGCATACGGAGATCCGTAAAAGTGACATTTATTTTCTAGATTATATGTTTCACAATCGGAACTCCTCCTACACTCGGATTCCCCTGCCGAACCTCATCAGTAGTCATATACGATTTACAGCGAGGCAACGGACAATTTCGTTCAAATTGCCATTTCCTCGTCTCCTCTCTTTGGTGTTCGAGCAGTTTGAAGTTAATTTGCAGGGTATACAGCTGCAATTTGTTATCCCTAGAACCGAATTATCGGCTTCTATCGTTCGTCATCTAGGTATTGGCACGGAAAACATCCCTCGACCTGGTCGGAAAAGACGACAAAAGGCGCGACATGCTCAAGGAGAAGCCGAGCCGTCTACCGTGGCACCACCATCTCCTCCGCCGGTGCATTCCTCCCAATCCAATTGGCAGTTTTTGGACACTTGGATGACATTGAAAACCAGCTTGCCGAAATGAGCGCCCGCCCTACTCCGCATTGAAGATCATCTCGGCATCTATCCACATCCCACGGGCGATGAAGATGAAGACGAAGAGGATGATTGAAGCTACACCTCTATATTCATCTTTTGTTTCTTTTATTTCTAGTTCTTTTAATTTTCGTATTGACGGATGTTTAACTTGTCCTTTTTCTCTTCCATTTCATCTTTGGAACAGCGTGAGTAAATTTTAAGTATTTTGGCAGCGATTCGCGATTCATGGTTGATCTGAATCTTAGCCATTGTACTGGGGAGTACTTCTTTCTAACTTTTGTTTCTTTTCGTTCCCTACACATTGAGAACAATGTGTATTTTAAGTGTGGGGGAAGAAATGTGTGGTACTTGTAGTATTTTTGTATTTAATGTTTGGACATGTTATTGAAAATATTTCGTCTGCTTAAATGTTGTCTCTTTTGGGTTTGTTGGCAGGGAGTTTCGTCCAGTTTTAAGAGAAAATTCTGTCAAAATTTTTTACAAAATCTTGTTCAAAATTGTAAAATTGCCCCCAAAAATTTCAATTTTTTTGATTTTATCCAGGGGTAACAAGTTTCACACTATTAGTAGTTCAAATTCCTTCTACTTTTGAGATAGATATATGTGACTTGCGAACTTCTTTCACATTTAACTTGGAAATGACTATTATGTGATTATAATTTTTGCATTTGTAGGAAAATATATCTAGTAAAGTGGAGAAAATTATACTTATATTTTACATGTTTAGTAAAATTTCTTTTCTTTACTCGATTTTACATAGTTAAGTGATTAATGTGGTCAATAAGTGTAACACTCTTCTGATTATTCTTTTGAGGGAATGTTTATTATCTTACTTAAAAGAAAAAAAAGTAGAAAAAAATGAATGATATAAAAAAAATTGAAAAAAAAAAGAAGAAAGAGGAAAAGAGAATAAGAATTGCTCTACTCCAATGGTTCTTACACTTAGTAACCAGGAGTTTTCATCTAAAAATATCGATTTTCACGTAAAACAGTACTCGAATTAAGAGTATGTAAGGCAACTTGAGTATGTGAAATATTGAGTAACCGGTGATTTTCATCTAAAAATATCGATCATCGCGTCAAAAGGCACTTTCACAACTTGAGTAATATTTAGCTATATTATATGAATAAATCCCTCACTAAGTTGAATAAAAAAATGATCATGGGATTAGATAGCATTTTTATTGGCCATACGAGTTACTTGTGACATTGGGTAAATGTGAGAAATTGAGTTAAACTAGCATAATTAAGGTATAATTAACTCTCCTTTATTTGATATTATAAGTACTTGAGGATTAATGAATGATTGCATAATGGTTATTTACCTTGTCTTGAGAAAATGAAGTTGACTTGTGCACATATGTTTATTTTCAAAATTTTGGATCATTGTTGGGTTGTATTTCTAATTGTTTGAGGACAAGCAATGGTTCAAGTGTGAGGGTATTTGACAAAAGTATATTTTATATGTTTTTAGTATATTTTATTAGTTAATTTTGGTGTGTTTTAAGTAGTTTTGTAACTAATTAACTAGGGTTTTGATAAAAATATGCATTTTGTAGTTTAAATGGCAAACATTGCATTTCTATGGATTTTAATGATAAAAAACTTCATGTTTTCGTAGGTTTAATGATTCAATCATCAAAGGGTGTGGATTGAGAAGAGAATTGGATGATTAGTGATGATTTAAAGTGTTTTAAGAAGACATGAAGTGCAAAACATTCAAATGAAGAAATGCAAGTGAAGACAGTTTTGACACATTTTCGTATTTCAACTATATTTTGAGCTACAATAATTGGATCGAAGTGATCTTTATACCATTTTGAACCTAAGAGATAGATCTGCATTTGGTATGAAGACATCACAGTCCAATTCAATTTTTTTCCTGGTCAAAAAGTCGAAACACTGAAGCTTCTTTGTGTGGTTGAGAGCTGAAACCCCGAGGATTGACCAGTCGATGGTATTTCGATCATATCTCAGTCCACAAAGCTCCACATTGGATTATTAACGAAGCATTGAAAAGCTAACTCAAGAAGCTACAACTTTCATGTTTTGGACAAAAGTTAGTTCAGCCTCCATCATAGAGAAAATAGCAGTTGAAATGAGGCCAAATTCACAAAAGTGAATATGCGACTTGAGAAAATGTGGGTGAAGTCAAGTATTCTCAAGTCGCGTATTGTAGTCTGATTTCTGCAATTTGCTTAGCTACTTGCCTTGTTTTCACACTACTTTCCAGTTATAGTTGGAGAGAGAATTTCAGCTGCACATGCTTCTGAAGCAAAATGAAGAGAAATGGAGTTTTATGTCTTATCAAAATCCACTTTTTGACTCTCTTAACATTTTTAGAGGTTAGAATTATGAGAAGGGGGAGTAGATTATATTAGAAGAAATTCATATCAGATTTTAGGAAGGGAACTTAGAAGAAAGTCTTGTCTTGTTCTCTCTAACTAGGACTTTCTGTGGGGAACAATTGGAGATTTCATTGTACACCATTTTGTTGAAGGAATTGAAGATCATTGGGAGTTTCTTCATTATTTTGGCTAAACTTTCCTTTTCTATCTTTAACTTGTGATTCATGATGTGTTCATCGCAATGAAGTTATGTGTTTTCTTGTTATATCTTACATAAGTAGTTAAATTTCTAGGGAGTAGATGAAACTTATGGCTATTTGATATGAAGTGAATATAATTTATATTTGTTACGCCTTGTATTAACTTGTTTATTTGTGCATGCTTACCACTTGTTGTTGCTTGATCACCAATAACAAGCTCTTAGTTGTTATTATTCAATGAAAATAGGTAATAATGATGGAACAACATGAGTAAAACTTGAGTAGTAGACTCATGAGAATAGAGGTATATTTAAGTGGATTAAACTTGCATTTCATGAAGGAAACAAGAGTAAAACTAGTTATTCACCATGGGAATAGAGGAAACTAGACTATTCTAGGCCATTTCATCATGAGAATGTGATTTGATAATATTGGAAATGAATCCCTAATTAAACAAAGGTTGTAACAAGAGGTAAATCTATTCATTTGTGTTATTTATGCCATAAGTGGAATCTATATCCCTAGACTCCAGTTTTTAGTGAATTTTCTCCTTTGTATCTTGCAAGAATCTAGTTAGAATTAGTTTGTTAATCGTAGTTATAACTTTTTCTGCTCCAATTTATTGTTAGTCTAAATAATAGAGTAAGTAAGGATCTAGTATTTGAAAAATCGCTCTCCGTGGGATCGACCCGATATTTGTCCTAATCTACTAATTTGACCTGTATACTTGCAGTTTAAACAGGAAAAATTCGGAATTAAACTTGTACTTATATCAAATGCCTGTCATTATTTCTTGTAGGTGCACAATTGCTCGAGCCAGATTGTTGACTCAAATCACAGCTATTGAAAGGAAAGAGCCTTTTTTTTATATTTATTTGGGTTATGTGCTAGCAAAAGGAAAGTGGAAGAGAGATCACTTTCAACATCTTCTTGAGAAGATGCAGGCTAAGTTTGCTAGATGAAATTCAAAATTACTATCTATGGGAGGTTGTCCCTTGTTTGCTATGTCTTGTCATCTATCCCTTTACAATTTTGCGATTATGGAGCCTCCTCAACGTATCTTAAATCAATTGGAGAGTATAATGTTCAAATTCTTTTGGGGAGATTTGGATGCTAAAGAGCATTGACATTGGATGCAATGGGACAAATTGTGTTATCCTCAAGAGGAGAATGGCCTTGGCATCTTAAAGTTGAACGATGTAATGTTGGCCGGTGTAAGATTCGGTGGAAGATTAGAACATCTATAAGCCTTTGTGCTCAATTTATGACTACCAAGTATGTAAATGGATATGACCATATTACTATATATAGCTCAATCGAAGCTGGTACACATCAAAATCTAGAAACGGATGCTTATAGCTCGAGCTTCGGTGGAAGACAATTCTCAGATTCTTCATAGGGATGGACGCAGCTCATTTTGGTTTGAGAATTGGTTCGGGAAAGAGCCTCTTGCTCAAAACAAATTGCAGCTGCCAATCCGAAAGTTACAATTAGTGAGTTATTCTAAGATGAAATTTGGAGTTTAGAACCAGCACAGGATACTCTTTTTTTGCAGGAGAGAATGCAGATTTTGAGTTCCAAAATACACCGCTCACAAGGCCAAGATTTATTGGCATGGTATCCTTTACGAAGTTGGATGTTTAAGGTTGCTTCAGCCTTAAAATACATACGGCCTTTATGTCAGGGAAATTGGTTAATTTTTCACTCAAAAAAAATTACAATTACCAAATATATGCGTAATAAAAGAGATAAGAAAAGAACATACCCGAAATTGATAACGAAGTTCGGCCAAATGTACCTAATCTTCAAGCACCGCCTAAGCAACCTGCTCTTATTAATTTGGGAAAAGAAAGAATACAAAATTTTTGGTGTATTTCAATTGAGAGGGGAGAGTGTTAATTTATAACTCTCAAACACTCCTCCCAAGACCTATCCCACCGATGCGGAACAGAAACTTATGTCAAAAAAAATTCAACAAATCTCCACTTTGGCATAATTTCTAGTCCCCCCACAAATACAAATCTTCTCACTTAAACAAAATAACAAACGGTCCTTGCGGTACTTTCAAATTTGCTCTCTCAGAAGCCAACTCAAATGTGCAGGATGTTGACCAAGTCTAAACAATGTTTAAAATTGGATCTTGTAACCACCTTGATCAGCATATTTGTAGGATTCTCCGTAGTCCGAATCTTTTGGAGAAAAATCTCCTCCTCTTCGAGAATTTTCCGCACGAAATGATAGTGAACATCAATGTGCTTTGTCTTGTATGCAAGACCTGGTTCTTTGCTAAGTCAATAGCACTCTGACTGTCACAAAACACATCAATGTGTTTTTGACCAACTCCCAAGTTTTCAAGTAATCCTTGAAGTCAAATTGTCTTCGTCACAAATTCGGTAATCGCCATATACTCTACCTCTGCTGTAGATAAAGTCACTGTTGACTGTAAAGTAGATTTTCAACTAATTGGCGCCTTGGCAAATGTGAACAAGTAGCCAGTTGTAGAACATCGCTTATCCAAATCACATGCATAGTTAGAATCACAGTATCCAACTACACAATGACCAAGTGATTCATCCTACTCAAATACTAATCCAACATCTACAGTATCTTGGATATATCATAAAATCTATTTCACAACTTGCGTATGACTCTTGCCCGGATCATGCATGAATCGGCTTACCACACTAACTGCTTGTGAAATGTCAGGTCTTGTACACACCATTGCATACATCAAGCTACCAACTGCATTAGCATACGGGACTTTAGCCATGTATGCTCGCTCTTCATCCGCCTTTGGAGATAATAGACTGCTAAGTTTCAAATGAGGAGCAAGCAGAGTGTTTACAGGTTTTGAATTTTCATTCATACCAAACCGTTGTACTACCTTCTCCAAATACTACTTCTGTGTGAGACAAAACATACCTCTCATTCTATCTGTACTTATCTCCATACAGAGAATCTTCTTGATTTCTCCCAAATCCTTCATCTTAAACTCTATACTTAACTGAGCCTTTAATTTATCAATTTCAACTTGGGCTCTTTGACGCTATCAACATATCATCAACATACAAGAGTAAGTAGATGGAGGACTCATCTCGTAGCTTGCGCAAATACACACATTGATCGTATTTACTTCTTGTGTACTTCTGGCCCATCATGAATTGGTCAAATCGTTTGTACCATTGCCTCAGTGATTGTTTCAATCCGTACAACGATTTGCTCAGTTTACAAACCCAATTCTTTTAACCAGCAACTTTGAATCCATCTGACTGAAACATATAGATTTCTTTCTTCAAGTCACCATGAAGGAATGCGGTCTTCACATCAAGTTGAACTAACTCCAAATTCAACTGTGTTACCAAGGCCAATAGGATTCTAACAGAGGAATGTTTAACAACTGGAGAAAATACCCTCATTATAATCAACTCTCTCCTTCTGAGTATAGCCTTTAACTACCAATCTACCTTGCAGCGAACATTATTCTTGTAAGAAAATCCTTTTTTCTTTGCAAATACCCATTTGTATCCAATTGCCTTCTTGCGCTTCGATAGTTGTATCAACTTCCACGTCTTATTCTTCTGAAGAGATTGCATCTCGTCTTCCTTAGCATCTTTCCATCTACCATTCTCTTTACTTCGAACTGTTTGAGGAAAAGTGGATGGAACATCAACAATTAGAAATGCATAGGCCACTATGTCAGCAAAACGAGTAGGTTTTTGAATTTCTCGTCTTGGTTTATTGACGGCAATTGACTCTTACTGCTGTTAAGGTTCTTGGGTTCAAACATCTTTCTCATCTGACTCTTCTTCTATCATGGGAGAGTCACTGATGATACTGTTTGTTGGGCTCACCATTATCTGCTCAAACTCCACCTGTTTCGACGTACACTCCACTTGTTGTGGAGTACCACTGATTCCATCTTGTGCTACCTTATTCAGCGTGGCAGATTCCTCAAAGGTAACATCCCTGTTGATAATGGTCTTCTTTACTTTTAGATACCACAAATGATATCCCTTAACTCCAACATTAAAGCTCATAAAGAGAGACTTCTTTGCACATGGATCCAACTTTGATTCATTTACATTATAATATGCAGTAGAGTCAAAGATATGCAAAGAATCATAGTCTATTGTAGGTTTTTCAGACCATACTTCTAACTGAATCTTACCACCTATTGTAGATGATGGCAAGCGATTGACTAGATATTGAGCGTATGTCACAGTCTCAACCCAAAACTTTCTGCCTAACCCAACATTAGACAGCATGCAGCGAACTTGCTCCACTAGTGTTTTGTTCATACGCTCTGACACCCCATTCTGCTGTGGTGTTTTTCTAACTGTGAAGTGTCGAACTATGCCACACTCTTGGCATATCTCCTGGAAGGGATCACTTTTGTATTCTCCATCGTTGTCTATTCGGAAAGTCCTGATCTTTCTTCCCGCCTGGTTTTCAACCGAACTTTTTCATTTAGGGAAAACCCCTAACACATCATCCTTGTTATTCATAGTAAACACCCAAATTCTTCTGAAAAAATTATCAACAAAAGTGACAAAATAGTACCTGCCTCCAAGTGATGGAGTTTTGGCAGATCCCCACACAACAGAATGTACATATTTCAAAATATCTTTGGTATTATGGATGCCGGTACTAAATTTCACTCTTTTCTGTTTTTCCGGAACACAATGCTCGGAAAATTCTAATTTGCAAGCTTTCGTACCTTTCAACAATTCTTGCTTGGCAAGATTTTGCAAGAATTTTTCACCAGCATGTCCTATTCGCTTGTGCCGCAACTTTGTTGCCTCCACATTCTTCTTGCTACTGGAAGATGTTGCTGCTGCTGCTGTCCCAACAACTGTACTACCTTGATAGTAATACATATTATTTTTCCTTACACCTTTCAATATCATAAGTGCTCTAGAAGTTGTTTTAAGAATTTCATCTCGCATCATCACAATCAGGCCTTTTGACTCCAAAGCCTCCAAAGAAATGAGATTTTTCTTCAAATTCGACAAGTACCAAACATCCTTCAAGATTCTGGTGGATCCATCATGATTATGTAGCTTGATTGAACTTATCTCAACTGTTTTACATGGATTGTCATTTTCCATGTAAATAACTCCACCATCAAGTTTTTCAAATTCAAAGAACCACTCCCGCATGGGAGACATATGGTATGTACAATCTGAATCCAAAATTCACTCATTTGGATGGGATGTTGAACGTGATACAGCCAAAGAGAAATCTGATTCCGCATCACTTTTACATTCTGCAATATTTACGTCTTGCGGAGCTTTCTCTTTCTTTTTCAACTTTGGATAGTCTTTCTTCCAGTACCCTTTCTCATGACAGAAAGTACACTCATCTTTGGCAACTCTGTTTTTCGATTTGGACCTTCCTCTTCTCCCCTTTGATTGGCTTTGCTGACGATCTCTTGCCACTAACGCTTCATCTGCTGTAACTACTTTGTTTTTCATTTTATCCTGTTTTCTTAATTCATGACTATACAAAGTAGAATATACAGCATCTAAAGACACATTTTTCTTCCCATGAAATAACGTAGTCTCCATATGTTCAAATTCATCAGGATGGGATGACAACAACATCAAAACCAAATCTTCATCTTCAAATTTTACATCTAAATTTAACAGGTCTACTACTAACTGATTAAACATAGTTATGTATTCATTCATAGTAGTACATGGTCGGTAATCGAATCAGAACAATCTTTTTTCATAAGGAATTTATTCTGACCACTCTTCTTTAGAAACTTCTCCTCTAATGCCTTTCACAATTTCTGTGCAGAAGTCTCGTTCTTGAAAGTATACTTTTGCTCTCTGAACAAACAAGATCGAATAGTTCCGCATGCCAACCGATTTATGGTACTCCACTCCTTTTTTTCTATGTCATCTGGTTTCTTTTCTTCAATGACAATGTCAAGACCCTATTGGAAAAGAGAATCTATGACCTCACCTTACTACATGCCGAAATGGCCAGTATTGTCAAATATCTCCATCGCTAGATTCAAACTTGACATTGGAATCCTCGACCATGTGAACGAGGAAGCCGATGCCCCAGATGTAATTTTTGACATAGACTCATTTATCGATGAATCGTCTAATGCCATTTCAGACTCAAATGGTACTATTCAATATAACAAATTACACACAAGCAAAAGGACGACCTTTCGACTCTGATACCATTTATCGGGGAAACCGGTTAATTTTTCACTAAAAAAATTACAATTACCAAATATATGCGTAATAAAAGAGATAAGAAAAGAGCACACCCGAAATTGATAACGGAGTTCAGTCAAATATACCTAATCTCCCGAGCACCGCGTAAACAACCTGCTTTTATTAATTTGGAAGAAGAAAGAATACAAAATTTTTGGTGTATTTCAATTGGGATGGGAGAGTATTAATTTATAACTCTCAAACACTCCTCCCAAGACCTATCCCACCGATATGGGACAGAAACTTATGCCAAAAAAGTAAACACTTTATGCACTACTTAAAACCTCATTTTTCATGTGGATGTTGCTTAATGGCTTGCTGCCTTTTCCAGATAGATTGATATAGATTGGCTTTCATCTACCTTCTAAATGCTCAATTCTACAACAGTGAAGATAGCCTAACCTATATGTTCTTACGTTGTCGAGTTGCAACTCTTGTTTGAGGGAATTTTGAGCACAACCTGGGAATACCAACACGTACTTCAGCTAATGATATAATTTCGAAACTTCAGGTTGATGGATGCACTCTTTGGGTGGCTCAGTTTGGGCAGAGCTTATTCTAATTATCCCCTCATTTATATGTTGGGAGTTATGGAAAGCTAGAAATAAAGCTCATTTCAAAAATGCTATTGCAACGACGACAGATCAAATGTCTCGTAAGGTGTCTGGATTATTTCAATTAGTTAGTTTTGCTTGTCCATTTGTGTGAAGAAGCCCAGAGGATGACCTTTTGCAATAGCATAGGATAGTTCCATTTATTAGGCGACTCAAGCTATGAGGCTCACTACGACTTCCTTGGTCTTTGCTGACATCACCTTAAGTTAAACTTAACATTGACTGTTCATCAACTGGCAACCCAGGCTCCTTTGGTGGTAGAGGTATCATATGGCATTGTGTCAGCAGTAGCCAAAGAAAATTTATTTAATTTATTTAATTAAAATTAAATAAATTAAATTTATCTTAATTAAATTAAATTAAATTATGAAAGTCCATTATGTTTTGGGTTGACGAATTTGTACTATCCATTTAAATTGAAGTGGATTAATTGATTTACTAATTCATAATGAACTATTTGAGTCGGTCTATTATTAAAGTCTAAATTAAATGGATTTCTTAAGTTACAAGTCATCTAAATGCAGGAAGGCTCTGGATTTTTTTTTGAAGACCTAATCTACATATGTTGATTCATAATGAACTGTTGTTCTTTAATTTAATATATTTGATATTTATACAAGTTTTCTTGTCTTTTATTCAAGGTAACGAAAGTTGTGCTATAAATTTTTGGCACGCTTGATGAGACCATCACTACCTCTTATTTCTATCTTCCAACAAATTACCTATTTCAAGAGTCAATGGAGTTCAAGAATGTGAGTTTTACTTATGAAGACTTAGTTGTTGGTGTCCCGGCAATTCAAGGGATGCAGTATACAGCACTCATGACAAGGAGCAAGAATAAAGAATTAGCCAAAAAGAGCCATGAAGATTTTTTTTGAACCAAAAAATTACACGATTAAAGAGCATGGGCAAAATCACTTCTAATTTTGTGTACTTGTCTTTTTGTAGTATTGGACATGAATACATTATTTTCTAAATAATTACAAGGTTAAAGGTTGCAAGATGAAATTTTATGCACATTGCAATTGAGGGATATGAGTTGCAAAGCATTGGTCCCTAAAAGTTTTGTAAAATTCCAAGATTTAGTTTTTTTTGACCATCGACAGGTATGTTGGAATGAAAAACTATTTATGTTAAGCTACTCTTGACATGTATATCAAAACAAAAACCACTTTTAAGTGTTTTTTCATCTCAAGATTTTTACTTCTTTTTTATTTATAACCCGTTTGTTCATTAGCTCAAAGACTTCAAGATTTATTGTTTGTTAAAAATTGTCAATAAAAACTTTCCCATCAGAGGAGAATAATAAACCAAAGAGCAAATGTAAGTATTCAACAAGCCAAATAGACCCATTTTACTACAACTATACAAGTCAACTTAGCAGTTTAGGGTATATTCAAGTCGATCCCACGAGAAGCTAATATGCAAGTACTAAGTCCTTAGCTTACTTTATTATTTAGACTAATATCAAATAAAGAGCAGGAAAAGAACCAAAAGTGCTTACTACTTTTTAACTAACAAGCTTATTGAGAGAAATATTTAGAGAAAAATCACTAAATATTAAGTTGTAGGGTGTAGAATCCACTTATGGTCCAAAAATACAAGTTAATGAATTTTACCTCTTGTTACTACTCTTGTTTAACTAGAGATTCATTTCCAATATTACTAAAACTCATTCTCATGATGTAGTGGCTTAAACTAGTTTAGTCTTTCCTATTCTCATGGTAAAGAACTAATTCCAGTTATTTAACTCCATGAAATGGTAAGAAAATCTATTTAAGTATACCTCTACTCTCGTGAGCTTACTCCCTAAGTTTCATTTATCTTGTTCTATCATTATTACCAATTTTCATTGAGTAACAATAACTAACATCTTGTTATTGGTGATCAAGTAACAAACAACAAGTAATAAGTATATATAAATGGACAAGTTAATACAAGAGGTAACAAAAATAAATCACATTCAACTCATGTTATGGTACCAAAAGTTTCATCTACTCCCTAAATCTAAAAGTTTAGCTCATGATGTGAAATAAGACAAATAAGCTTATAGATTCATTGCATGAACTCATATTGAATGACAAGTAAAAATAGATAAGAAAATCTTAGCCAAATATATGAATAAGCTTCCAAAATATTCAATTTCTTCACCAAAATGAGTTGTACAATGAAGAATTTCTCCAAGTTTCTCCTTACAAGACTTTCTCTCCTAATGAGAGAAAAGAAAATGACCATGTTCTTGTTCTAAAACTACCTCTAGACTACTTCTTCACTACTCTTTTTTTATGATTCTTGCAATATAAAGATGTTAAAAGAGTCAAAAAGTCTTCATTGAATTAACACAAACTTCTTTTACACTTTGCTAGGTTTTCTTGGGTAGCATCAACCGAAATTCTGAGTTGTAGATAAGTTGGAAAAGTTGTGTGAATGCAGAACAAGTTGATGTGTACGTTGCAAGTTCGTTTGAAGAATACGCACCCATAAGGTCGCATATTGGCCCGTGCATTGCCTTTTTTTGTAGGTTTTCTCATTTCTGATCAATCTTCAATTTTGCTCTATTTTTGTACCAATTTCATTGCTTTTTGCTCAATGTTGGAGACTGAACTAGCTCTTGTGGAAAAACATGAAATTGTAACCTTTTGAGTTAACTTTCCAATGCTTCAAGAATCACCCAATTTAGAACTCTATAGACTGAGAAATTACCAAAATAACCTTGTTTGGTCCAAAACTCTATTTTAGCTTTTGACAACAAAAATGGCCAACTGTATTTCGACTTTTTGACAAGAAAAACTCATGAACTGGATTTTGATGTCTCATAAGAAATGTAAAGATATGTGTTAGCTTCAAAATTGCTCAAGAACCACCTTAATCAGGTGTCAAAACTGTCAAATTCCCTTTCTTTTATACTTGATTGTATTTCATCTTTTCAGCATCTTGCACTTCATATTATCTTTAAATTACTTCAAACCATCAACAATCATCTGAATATCTTCTCAATTCATTCTATTTGATGATTGAATCATTAAAACTTACAAAATCATAAAGTTTTCATCACTTTAATCCATGGAAACACAAATTTTCACACTTAGACCATTAGCTATAAAAATAAGTAAAACATATCAAAACTAAATAATAGAGCACATTTAATCACTCAAAATATGCAGTTATCACTACCAACACAAAAAGCATACATAAACTTTGATAACATAACAAAAGATAACTTTTATGAAGCAGTTGTAGTACTCATGTAAAACTAAGATGAGCATCCTAGATTAGAGTGAAAATTTAGCACCAAAAAAAAATTATTAACTGTAAAATTATAGTATAAATTTTACAAAACAAAAACATGAAACAAAGAAAGCAACAATGATTACATCTTTGATAATGAATAAATTTGAGATTGTTCACAACATGATATAGCATAATTTTAATGATGAATATAGGAAGATATGAGTGAGATGAGCCAATTTAACTTGGTTTGTAATTTGCATGTGATGTGTAAGAAAAGAATAATGCAAAGAATACATCAAGGTATCTATTTTTTCTTTACAATTAGACATGACACGATTTTAAAGGCATCTTTTTAGTTTTTTGAGAATGCATATACCGCTCAAGGATAAAAAATAGAAATCTAAATAGTCATTTGAGTCCTATTACATGCCGTATACATCTATCTATCATGGAGAGAAATATATTTTATGCTATAGTGGTTACAGTTGAAGTGTACAATTGAATGATGAACTATATAAACATCACTTTCTATTCAAATTATTGACCAAGGTGGAGGATTTATGCTCTAAATTAGGCCTTAAATTAATTATATGCTTTTACATATTTTCTTTAGTATAACACACTTTACTCAGTAAACTTTATTTCATATGGCTGTCTATGTAAAAAGTTTTTGGTGTTTGTTGTTTTTCTATAGGGTACATTTATTTGCCATATGATACAAGTGTTTTTCTAAATTAAATCCCTTTAGCAAGTTAATGAAATTAGATTACTCAATACTGGTACCTTTGCCCATTTTAAATTGAACTTCACTTTACACATACTATTAAATAACTTCCTTTTCCTTTTTATTTCATTTTTTGAAAAAGTATTCGCTTTATTAGTTTTGATTTCTTCACTTAAATTAACGTCACCTTATTGAGTATTTCAAGGATAAATGCAAAAGCACTATAAAAAGTATATACTTTTTTTTATATCCAAAACATTGTTGTGCCATAAAAATACATATCATGATATTTTGGCCCTCTAGCTATTTCTAATGGTGAACACTCCTACAGCTTGTAATTTTCTAGAGGAATTGATTTAGATGTAATTTCAAACAAGCTCCACTATTGTATATTTAGTTTGAATCTTTAGGATATATGGGGCACATCTTCTAACTTTATTTGATGTTGAAATCTTTGTGATAAGTAGTCGTAATCTTGACATATTTTTACTAAATATTTGCATGTCCTGAGATATCTGAATTAGATATCACATATCATTTTATACACGTATCACGATGATATGGATGCTAATACTTACAATAGATAGGGAGACAAATAGTAGAGAGCTTTGAACCCCTAAGAAGAGCCAAAAAGAAACAAAAATTTAAAAGAAAAAAGTCGACCAATTGACTGGTGAAAGTATAATAAACTTTGTATGATTCAAAATACAAGGGTGGCCAAAAAGAAAAAGTGGTCCAGCACAGTTTTTTCCTAAATGAAGTTAGCCCTCTCTAGCAAAAGTATTGGTAAACCTTTAACTTTCTTAAAGGCATAAAAGCCTTTAAATGCAAAAAATATATAAAGAGACATAAAAGAAAAGTCAAAATATAAAAAGGAAATAATGATCTATTTGAGATTGAAAAAAATTATGAAAAAATTAACTAAAGAAATTTTTTGGCTATATTTTGTTTAATTGAATCATATGGATTTAGATACATTATACTATTATTGAATTTAGAACCTATATAATTGTCTTTAGTATTTCACATAAAATATAAAGTTAAATCTTGAGCTTTTATTATGGTGCTTATTTATAGTAGTTTATAATTTGGGAGAAATCATTTTTTCTTTATTATTTGTTTCATTTCAAAAGCATTTGTTAATTTTCAATTTTTTAAATTATAATCAATAACATATATACTATCCTACTATAAGAGGAAAAGCATCCCAAGTGTGTTTCATAAGGAGTTAGAAGAAAATGCCCATCTATACAGAGAAGGCATATCCTTTGAATATTTTTAGAACCGCTTGATGCAAAGATTTAAACGTGTGACCTAGAGTTAGAAGAGAGATTATAAATCTTCCGGACAGATATCTTAACTTTCACAAATTATTCAGCAATTAGTCAAGGAAATAAATGGCCAAGGCAAGAAATCTCTAATCATAATAAAATTATTTGAATGGAGGAATGTTTGTGAATCAAATAATTCTCCTATTATTAAAACAATGAATTTGATTGCTTCTAAAAATTAGTAAAATATGATGAGTGGACAGTTTTAAAAGAAATTTTATTTACAAAATGAAATAAACATAGATGTTGTCGGCGAAATCAGGTAATTTTTCACTCAAAATTGTAACTACCAAATGCGTAATAGAAAAGATAAGGAAAAAAACACACTCAAAATTGATAACGGAGTTCGGCCAAATGTGCTTAATCTCCGAGTACTGCCTAAGTGACTTGCCCTTATTAATTTGGGAGAAGAAAGAATACAAAAGTTTTTGGTGTGTTTCAATTGGGAGGGGAGATTGTTAATTTATAACTCTCAAACACTCCCCCAAAACTTATCCCACCGATGTGGGACAGAAACTTATGCTAAAAAAGTTAACAAATCTCCACTTTGGCATAATTTCTAGTCCCACCACAAATACAAACATTCTCACTCAAACAAAATAACAAACGGTCCTTGCGGTACTTTCAAATTTGCGCCCTCAGGCGCCAACTCAAATGTGCAGGATATTGGCCAAATCTAAACAATGTTCAAACTTGGATCTTGTAACCACCTTGGTCAGCATATCTATAGGATTCTCTATAATCCGAATATTTTGGAAAAAAATCTCCTCTTCTTCAAGAATTTTCCGCACGAAATGATAGCGAATATCAATGTGCTTCGTTCTTGCGTACAAGACCTGGTTCTTCGCTAAGTGAATAGCACTCCGATTGTCACAAAACACATCAATGTGTTTTTTATCAACTCCCAAGTCTTCAAGCAATCCTTGAAATCAAATTGCCTCCTGCACAGATTCAGTAATCGCCATATACTCTGTCTCTATTGTAGATAAAGCCACTGTTGACTGTAAAGTAGATTTCCAACTAACTGGCATCTTGGCAAACGTGAACAAGTAGCCAGTTGTAGAACATCGTTTATCCAAGTCACCTGCATAGTCAGAATTATAATATCCAACTATACATTGACCAAGTGATTCATCTTACTCAAATATTAATCCAACATCTACAGTATCTTGGATATACCGTAAAATCTATTTCACAGCTTGCCAATGACCCTTGCCCGGATCATGCATGAACCTGCTTACCACACTAAATTGCATACATCAAACTATCAACTGCATCAGTATACGGGACTTTGACCATGTATGCTCGCTCTTCATCCGTCTTTGGAGATAATAGACTGCTAAGTTTCAAATGAGGAGCAAGCGGAGTGCTTACAGGTTTTGAATCTCCATTCATACCAAAACCGTTGTAGTACCTTCTCCAAAGATTGCTTCTGTGTGAGACAAAACTTGCCTCTCATTCTATCCCTACTTATTTCCATACTGAGAATCTTCTTGGTTTCTCCCAAATCCTTCATCTCAACTCTTTACTCAACTGAGCCTTCAATTTGTCAATTTAAACTTGACTCTTTGACGCTATCAACATATCATCAACATATAAGAGTAAGTAACGTAGGACTCATCTCGTAGCTTGTGAAAATACACACATTGATCGTATTTGTTTCTTGTGTACTTCTGGCCCATTATGAACTAGTCAAATCGTTTGTACCATTATCTCGGTAATTGCTTCAATCAGTACAACGATTTGCTCAGCTTACAAATCCAATTCTTTTTACAAGCAACTTTGAATCCATCTGACTGAGACATATAGATTTCTTCATTCAAGTCACCGTGAAGGAACGCAGTCTTCACATCAAGTAGAGCTGGTTTCAAATTCAACTGTGCTATCAAGACCAACAAGATTCTAATAGAGGAATGTTTAACCACTGGAGAAAATACCTCATTATAATCAACTCTCTCCTTTTGAGCGTAGTCTTTAGCCACCAATCTTGCCTTGTAGCGAACATAATTTTTTCAGGAAATCTTTCTTTCTTTGCAAATATCCATTTGCATCCAATTGCTTTCTTACCCTTCGGTAGTTGTGTCAACTTCCACGTCTTGTTCTTCTGAAGAGATTGCATCTCTTCTTCCATAGTATCTTTTCATCTACCATTTTCTATACTTCGAACTGTTTCAGAAAAGGTGGATGAAACATCATCAACAACTGGAAGTGCATAGGCCACCAGGTCAGTAAAACGAGCATGATTTTAAATTTCTCGTCTTGGTTTATTGACGGCAATTGACTCTTGCTGCTGTTGAGTTTCTTGGGTTGAAATCTCTTCCTCATTTGACTCCTCTTCTGCCATGGAAAAGTCACTGATGGTGCTATTTGTTGGACTCACTATTATTTGCTCAAACTCCACCTGTTTCGGCGTGCACTTCACCTATTGCGAAGTACCATTGGTCCCATCTTGTGCTACCTTATTCAACATGACAGATTCATCAAAGGTAAAATCTTTACTGATAATGGTCTTCTTTACTTCTAGACACCACAAACGGTATCCCTTAACTCTATTATTAAATCCCATAAGAGAGACTTCTTTGCACGTTGATCCAATTTTGATTCATTTACATGATAATATGCAGTAGAACCAAAGATATGCAAAAAAATTATAGTCTGTTGCAGGTTTTCCATACCATATTTCTAACAGAATCTTGCCACCTATTGCAGATGATGGTAAGCGATTGACGAGATGTTGAGCGTATGTCACAACCTCAACCCAAAACTTTCTGCCTAACCCAGCAATATACAACATGCAACGAACTTTCTGCACTAGTGTTTTGTTCATACGTTCTGACACTCCGTTCTGCTGTGGTGTTCTTCTAACTGTGAAGTGTCAAACTATGCCACACTCTTGGCATATCTCTTAGAAGGGATCACTCTTGTATTCTCCACCGTTGTCTGTTCGGAGAATCTTGATCTTTCTTCTCGTCTGGTTTTCAACCTGAGTTTTCCATTTAAAGAAAACCCCTAGCACATCATCCTTGTTCTTTATAGTAAACACCCAAACTCTTCTGAAAAAATCATCAATAAAAGTGACAAAATAGTACCTGCCTCCAAGGGATGGAGTTTTGGCAGGTCCCCACACATCTGAATGCACATAATCCAAAATATCCTTGGTATTATGGATGCCAGTGCTAAATTTCACTCTTCTCTGTTTTCCTAGAACACAATACTCACAAAATTCTAATTTGCAAACTTTCGTACCTTTCAACAATTCTTGCTTGGCAAGATTTTGCAAGGATTTTTCACCAGCATGTCCCAACCGCATGTGCCACAACTTTGTTGCCTCCACATCCTTCTTACTATTGGAAGATGTTGCTGCTGCTGCTGTCCCAACAACTGTACTACCTTGATAGTAATATAGATTATTCTTCCTAACACCTTTCAACATCACAAGTGCTCCCGAAATTGCTTTAAGAATTCCATTTCGCATCATCACAATCAGACCTTTTGACTCCAAGACCCCCAAAGAGTTAAGATTCTTCTTCAAATTCGGCAAGTACGAACATCCTTCAAGATTCAGGTGGATCCATCATGATTACGTAGCTTGATTGAACTTATCTCAACTGTTTTACATGGATTGTCATTTTCTATGTAATAACTCCACCATCAAGTTTTTCAAATTTAAAGAACCACTCCCGCATGGGAGACTATAGTAGGTACAATCTGAATCCAAAATCCACTCATTTGGATGGGATGTTGAACGTGATACAGCCAAATAGAAATTGATTCCGCATCACTTTTTCACTCTGCAATATTTACGTCTTGCGGAGCTTTCTCTTTCTCTTCAACTTTGGACAGTCTTTCTTCCAGTGCTCTTTCTCATGATAGAAAGCACACTCATCTTTGACAACTCTGTTTTTTGATTTGGACATTCCTCTTCTCCCCTTTAATTGGTTTTGCTGACGATCTCTTG